>QANZ01041607.1:32674-47201 GCA_003254925.1 Chamaecrista fasciculata
TTTTAGGAGTTAAAAATCAATTTTGTCTTTTTTTTTTTAACATAAAAATGGATAGAAAACGTTTGAGGGACCAACTATGTCAAAATTTGAAAAATCGAATGACTAATTTGGAATACTAAGCATAGCTGAAGGACTAATATGGAACGAAAAATAACTGAGGGACCAATTTGAAACATTGAACATAACTGAGGACCAAAATAGGACTTTGGCCATCAAAATATGTTTTAATGGGATTTTGCAACTTGCAAGTGTTTATATATAAAATCTCAAACTCTATTGTATGTAATACATGCCTTCTATGAAGAAATTCAGAAATAGGCCAAAGGAAAGGACTCCAAAAGAAGATCCATACCTCAACTCATGATCCTCTTATAATTCTATCACGGAAAACTACATAATCCTATATTTTTTCCATTTTTTTTCGGTATCATCATCATATTGAATTTCTAGCTGAAACTAAAATGATAAATTAATTAGTTAAGTGAAGACAATTATTTCAAACAAATCTATAATATTAGAATGAATGGCTTGATTTTAAAATTTTTGTTAACGGTACTAAGTGAACACAGTTCAAACTCAAGAGTCTTAAATGAACAAAGTTGATAATTTTAAAACTCAGGAGTTCTAAATGAGCACATTTAAAAACCCAAAGAGTTTGTTTGTCAAGTTTTAAAATTTAGGGATATTTTCTGCTCTTAACCTTAAACTCAAGGAGTACAATTTAGCCTTTATTTTTTTATTTTATATGTTTGAACTATTTATTACTTTAATATTAGAATGAATGACTTGATTAAAATTATAAAATTTAATTTCTAAAAATTTTAGAATAATTAATAAAAAGATAAATATTAATGGAATAAGTTTATAGTATGTATGCAAAATGGATCTTCTACGGATAGGTCCGTACCCGGTCGAGTTTGCGCGGTAACCCGAGAGTCAAGGAGAAGAGAGAGAAAACGAGAACAGTTGAAGACGATAGAAAGAAAGGAAGGAGAACCAAAATATGAATGAAAAGATACAACCAAATGAAACAAGCTTGCTATTACATCCTTCCTTATATTTAGAAATCACGAGCAATTCTCGGGGGCTTCTCATTGATTTTGGAATGCCCCAATGACTTCTCATTTTCGAAATTCCACCTCCTTCCTTCAACATCTTAATCTGCTTCTTCTGTTATTCCTTCTCTTTTATTTTGCCAAGTCCCATTTCTACAATCTGTTTCTGTTTCTGTTTCTGTTTCTGTTTTTTCCTGCCTTCCCATTCCTATATTCTTTCTCTCTTCTTCATTTTGATTTTTCTGCTTCTTCTTCGTCTTTTCTCACGATCAGGGTTTCTCTGCTGTGCCATGGATGGTGATTTTCAGGCCAGGATTTCGTCGCGCTGAGACTCGCGTTGGGAAATTTCTGGTCCAAGTATCAGAGATGGCTTTCCCTAGCCCTAATCACGATTCTAAATCCACCAACCCTAACGCCTTGTCCACTTTTAATAAAGCCGATGCTAAAGCCTCATCGCCTAACTCTTCTCCCTCGCCGAATACTGCGAGTGCTTCGCCGCCAGATCCTTCGCCGTCGGGTTCATCCCCGGCTCCGTCGAGTTCGCCATCGACGACGACGAGTCCTCCCCCGCCTACAGCCAGCCCACCGCCGCCGCCGTCCTCACCTCCGCCTGCTTCTCCGCCGCCGTCCTCGCCACCACCATCACCACCGCCTTCTTCCTCATCGCCATCATCATCATCCTCTTCGCCGTCGCAATCATCGTCTCCGACCCCTAATCAGTCGTCTTCACCACAAACGCAATCCCCACCTACTCAGCCATCGCAAGCCCCGCCGGCATCTGATAAGTCATCACCGGCGTCCGGATCTGCATCTACATTTACAGCTCCGCCTTCACCGCCGAAGTCATCCGACTTGTCTCAATATTCCCCTGAATCTACAGATGAGTCGTCCGCGTCCGGTAATAAGACTTCCGGCAATTCGTCGCCATCGCATTCGGCTCCAACCACTGTTTCACCTCCAGGTATCATGTCTCAATGGAATGCAACTAGCTCAACTCTGCCACTTGTGGCGTCAGATATAACTTCCGCGCAAAATTTACCGGGCTTGGCCTCTGGCTCCACCCAAGGTTCAACTAGTTCCTCCACTAGCTCCTCCTCCTCCTCCTCCTCCTCCTCCTCCTCCTCCTCATCATCATCATCATCATCATCGTTGCCGTCCTCGTCATCCTCGTCAGGAGGTGGCGACAGCAAAAGTGCAGGAAAAGACGTTGGCTATGCAGTGGCCGGAGTCGTCGGGCTTATCCTTATTGCCTTATTGATTTATTTTTTGTTGAGGAGGGAGAGAAAACGAAACGAAGGAAATGTTGCACCTTCCTCTAAATCTAATAGCCCTGGTAACAAACCAGGTATGCTGCTACGGTTCTGCTATTGCATTCTGCATCTCATTTTGTTTAAGATTGCAATAAAATTGTTCCTAGGCCTTTTGTTTGTTTCTTTAAGCTATTAGGTTGAAGTATGCTTTGCAATCCAATCAAATTATATATGAAGTTGCGTATTAAGAGTTATGATTAAACTGAAACATCTTGAGGATGTATAGAGTATTTTTTTTTTTTGAAAAAGAAATTTACTTTTTCGTACTTATTAAAAATTTCAAATCTCCTTGACCAATGTTTAAGGATACTGATTTAAACAATTCATAACTTTGGATTTGAAATGGTGCTGGAGAGATTTCATACCTAATGATTTTGGCCATCAGGTGCAGAAGAGCTTTACCGTGCACAAGAGGGCCTTTATAATTTACAAACCCCTTCATCTCACGTCAATGGAACTTTGAGTCAAGGAGGAGCCGTGCAAGTTTTAGGGGGTCCAGAATCAGGGCCCTGGAGTAGTGGTCATCTAGCTTTTAGCTATGAGCAGATTTTAGAAATGACTAAAGGATTTTGTAGTGAAAATATAATTGGGGAGGGGGGATTTGGACGTGTCTACAAGGGTTGGCTTCCAGGTGGAAAAGAAGTGGCTGTGAAGGAGCTTAAGGCTGGCAGCGGCCAAGGTGAACGGGAATTTAGGGCAGAGGTTGAGATTATCAGTCGTGTTCATCATCGGCATTTGGTATCATTAGTTGGTTATTGCATAGCTGATCATCGAAGAGTGCTTATCTATGAGTTTCTTCCCAATAAAACTCTTGAGCATCACTTGCATGGTAATGTGAGTTTTTTTGTTTTTAAATTGTTTCTTTTTTTGACTTATGTTTATGCTTGCTCTGTTTATAATTTGATTCTGATTTGTGGATTATTTGTATCTGCTGAGTGCTGACAGCTAAAGGAATACAAGTGTTAGATTGGGACAAGAGGATGAAGATAGCAATAGGCTCTGCGAAAGGCTTAGCATACTTGCATGAAGACTGTAAGTATAATTCAGTTTATTTGTTTATATGTCCTCAGTTTTTTTTCAGTGAAACACATTATGTTTTTGTAATGTTTCTCCATTTCATTAGAAGAATTGTATATTCTAGTATTCCCGTTTGATCTAGGAAACTTCTCTCCATTCTCTGCTGCTGATATCTTTTACCTAATGTCATCAAACATCTGAATCGTGATTTTCTGCTGTCTGAAGAAGGCCCTTGTGCACTTTCCTCCTTGTAATTCTGGGCTAAAAATTTGTTGGCTTTTTCCCAAAGTGATCTCTAAAATGGATGTCGTTTGATGACATTTACCAGAAGATATTACCATGAGTAGGGTGCTAATTTTTATACCATTACTGGATCATACAAAACTGAAGTCCTTTTAAGATTTAACATTTTATGAAGTTTATATCACTTTAATAAAATCCGAAAGGCTTAGCATACTTGCATGAAGACTGTAAGTATAATTCAGTTTATTTGTTTATATGTCCTCAGTTTTTTTTCAGTGAAACACATTATGTTTTTGTAATGTTTCTCCATTTCATTAGAAGAATTGTATATTCTAGTATTCCCGTTTGATCTAGGAAACTTCTCTCCATTCTCTGCTGCTGATATCTTTTACCTAATGTCATCAAACATCTGAATCGTGATTTTCTGCTGTCTGAAGAAGGCCCTTGTGCACTTTCCTCCTTGTAATTCTGGGCTAAAAATTTGTTGGCTTTTTCCCAAAGTGATCTCTAAAATGGATGTCGTTTGATGACATTTACCAGAAGATATTACCATGAGTAGGGTGCTAATTTTTATACCATTACTGGATCATACAAAACTGAAGTCCTTTTAAGATTTAACATTTTATGAAGTTTATATCACTTTAATAAAAAAAAATAAGAGCAGAGCCATATTGGCTATGCTTTGTGTTTGTGTATATGTATATCAATATATATATCCATCTACAAGTTCACTGATTTGTATTCTTCGTATTTTATGTCATTTTTTCTTCTTATTCATTGGCAACTTCTTACTTTTACGAATTGCTAATAAAATATTTTATGTATTTCCAGGCACCCCAAAGATTATCCACAGAGATATTAAGTCCGCGAACATACTTTTGGATAATGCTTGTGACGCAAAGGTATTTTTGTGGATACATTCTTTATAACCAAAATGTGATCATGTATTCTAGGTTGACCTTGTTTTGTGACAGGTTGCAGACTTTGGACTTGCGAGGCTGACTGGTGATGGTGATACGCATGTATCAACTCGGGTTATGGGGACCTTCGGGTAAGTTTTATTTGTCTGAACATAGAGCCGTAGATTTTGATGCATCTGGAGTTCCAGTGGTTTTGGGACTGGCTTTTATTAGGAATTACCTTGACAAAAAGGAAAGAAAAAGGTCTCTATTTATGATTATATGCAATAAATTTGGTGGATTTTTTAACTCAGTAGTCCGGAGAATTCTAGGAGTTTAGTGACCTGTCAGAATTAGAATTTAATTAAGGACCATGGTTAATGATTGCAATTATTTAATTAACACTATTATTTTAGAAGTCAGGTTGACCTATACTTCAATGTGCTGGCATGTCTTTTATGGTTTTGAAACCACCTTTCAAGGTTGATTTTATTGGAAGAATTCCTATCTGAGAGTTGGGTCTTTCATGTGGTAGTTCAGTCATAGATATTGTTGCCAGAAAACCTACTATGGTTATGCCTAGTTTTAAATGACAACATAACAACTTATACCAGTTTCACAATGCAGGTACCTGGCTCCGGAGTATGCAATAAGTGGAAAACTGACAGATAGATCAGACGTTTTCTCCTTTGGTGTTGTCCTTCTGGAGCTCATTACAGGGAGGAAACCTGTTGATCAAACCCAGCCTCTGGGAGAAGAGAGTTTGGTTGAGTGGGTACGCATGAACCTTCTCATTCAATTTATTAAAGTACATTCAAAATTTATATTTCACACTCCTCTCTCAAAACAACTGTATCACTTTTGATATAGGTGCTGAATTATACGTAGAGGTGGCAAATGAAATGAGTTTGGTTGGGTCATAGATAGTTAGGGTCATCTATGACACAATTATTTATCACCCAAATTTAGTTTTAAAATGGTTTAACTGTAACCCATGATAGACTAATCATTAAATGTCAAGTCAATACAACTATTAATCCATTATTTTTTCTAAAAAAAAACTCAAATTATTTGATAATTCATTTGTATGAACCAGTTCATGCATATAATATTAACTTATGTATTCAGATATATGTTTAATTCATTTGATGTAATGTATTATGAAGGATTTATTGACCCGAATGGACTAGCGCTTTTCAACTTGCGAACATTACAGTAAATTGCATATCGGTTTAAAAGTTGAAATAAGGTTTGTTTACAATATATAATTGGCATCACCTCAAGGTAGCTCAGATTATAACTGTGAAGTGAAAAAAAACAAGTAATACCAAAAGTTTGAACTCTTTGATTTATTTGATATATATTTATGTACATGTATATATTTGTATAGATCCCTACATACACACACACATAAAGCTATTTACTCAATACCAAAGAAATATTTTTCTATTTGATTCAATTTGAGATATCAGTAATTTATCTAAGTACACTTGCCCTGTCTGTAGAATTTGTATTCAGGACAGTCCCAACTAAAATTCTTGTGGCTTAGGATATCAAGTTTGAGATTCCTGTCTCGATGCTTGCTTTTGACAAGCAGCAGAAGGGGTCTAGCAACTCAGACATATCCATCATCCTAATTGTTGGTTGAAAAGTCAATGTCCACCCATTCAATTTTCATCCAGCCCAATCTGTTATTTGAAGTCTTTTGCGCCTATTCAATCGAAGACAAGCTTCATTTTCAACTTTTGGGATGCATTTATGTTTTTCTTAAGATACAGGTTAAATAAGTTCTGAACTTTGAATATTGTCTTCTGTCTGCAGGCTCGTCCACTTCTCTGTCGTGCCGTTGAAACCCAAGACTTCAGTGAATTAGTAGACAAAAGGCTTAATATGCAATTCGTGGAGAGTGAGATGTGCAGAATGATTGAAGCTGCCGCAGCTTGTGTTCGCCATTCTGCTCCAAAACGGCCTCGAATGGCTCAGGTGCTAAGAAACAGCAATTTCGGTGGATAAAACCTTGTTTTCTGGGGAACACGATTGCTTAATCGATTTAACATTTCTATCTAAGTAAGTTCTTTTAAGAGAAGTAACTGTTAATATAATCTTTCTTTTTGTTTTTATCAGGTGGTAAGGGCCTTGGATAGCAAAGAAGCATTTGATTTATCCAACGGGGTGAAATATGGTCAGAGTACAGTTTATGATTCTGGCCAATATAATAAAGAAATTTTGAGATTCCGGAGGATGGCCAATGGCAGCGGCGGTGATTCTGATTTTGATATGAATACTGGAGATTTCTCTTCTTCGTTTGGGTTTTCTGAACAACTTGTACGGGTCTATGACGACTCAGAATCTCAAACTTCCAACATAAATAGGAATACACACTGAACGAGGAAGAGGAAACATGAGAGAAACACACATAGTTGCAGTACTGAGCATTGTCATAGCAGCACTGAGAACGTTGAACCAGCTGAACCTTAGTTTAAGCCTTTTCCAGAAGCCAACATTTCCACCCTTGGCAGAAGTACTTCCTTTGGTTTGGAAAAAGCATGTTCTCTCCCACACAAAAGATAAAAATAATAAAATAATGCTCAACCAAAATGGACATAAGACTACCTGCTTGAGAGTCGAAGCATCATTTGCTTTTATACCCCCTATTTTTCTTAATTTCAGAAAAATAAAATACAGGGGATGTTTAAAGGCTTGGAAAATATGTACAGGGGATGTTTAAAGGCTTGGAAAATATGAGCCTGAGATTACTTTTTCTTACTTGAAATATCAACAGATATCTCTTATTCATTCACTGAGGCCTCCTAAGTTGTGTTTATTTATCCATGATGCTAGATCAGGAAGATTTGAGTTTCTTACTTCACATTTGTGATCTTAGTATCTTACTACTATTTTCAAAATAAATAGTTTGGGTAGTGGTGTGGTTAGTGTTATATTAATATTGCAGTGATGTCTAACCTTTATTAATTGAAGAGGATACTAGACATGGTACATAGCTTCAACCTTCATGTCACTAGTCATTTTGAAAATTTATAGCTGCCAGAACCAAAATAAAATGTGTATATGCAACCTTAAGCTTGAGTCCAACATTTTCTTAGTTGTACTGATATGTATGGTGATTTTCTTTCTCAAACAAGTTAGAAAATAGAAGATTCAGAATCAGGACTTTGCTGGTAACTGTAGTCATAATTTTTTTTCCTTCTCACTTGTAGCTTAAACCTCCCTGCAAAGGGAAGTGGATCCTCTGCATTGTAGAGAGAGAATAGAAGAGTTAGAAAGAGAAGAGTGGTGAAGTGTGGGTTCCACTAATTTTCTCTCTCTTTCTCTCTTTATACTGCATGAAAATGCACCAAAATCATACCGCAGGTATCCAGTCCCCGGCAAAGGGTGTCAAAAATTTTATAAAGGACCTCTGTAGTCTATGCTTTCTTGAACTCAACATCAAATCCTCGTGCTTTACCATGAACCAACTTGCTCAGTTAAATTCTTATAGAACTTGGTGACTAAAAATGCTGACTATATTATATATAACAGAAAAATATAGCCCTCACAGTAGAAACAGGGAATCAAAACAGCCACACACAAACAAAGCACAATGAACACAAGAACAGCGAAATAAAGCCACTAGCTTTGGGAGAGACTAGATTCTCTCCCAATCCCAAATCTGACATTTTCCTTTGTTCATATCATCAATGTTCTATGCAAGTATCGTAAAAGTTGGCCCATCCATCAATTCCTTCCATGTTCCATCTTTTTGTTCTTGCAACTTGGATACATACCTAATCGAAGTTATTAGATCTTAGAAGGTTTTACTCCCCTGTTTTAGTTTCATTTTAGAACAAATAAGGTTAAAGCTAAAGCTAAAACTAGTAGTGTCCATGAATGTTTCATCTTTGCCATTGAAGCAACTAATGAAACACTTATGAATATCCATGATTTTTCCAACTTTCACTTAGACTTTGCCAAAATCAATTTAAGTACATATGTATTTTGACTTTGTGAATGATGATTCCATATATTCATTTCTCAGATTTTCTCTTAGGCCAACAAACACATCATGCACAGGGGCAATAAATAACCATAAAAATTAGTCCTGTATCATTCAGATAAATTTCAGAGCTTCGTATCACAACTTCAAACAACATAATATCCCAGAAAAATATTTTCCATGATAGAATTGGATCTTCTCTAGAAAAAAAAAACTGTTGCGTCTCTCAGTAATTAAACAAAACAGAATTTGTTAATGACTTTCACTCTAACTTGTACTATTCTTAGGGAGAAAAAAAAAGAAAAAAAAAAGTCTGGCTGAATTGATCAATTTCATTGCCGATAGAAAGCCTGAAATTTCGGAGGCACTGAGAAATCGCCATTAATGGATGTACAGTTGAACCATATTCTAACGGATAGCATTTTGGAGCAACTTGGGTGACGTGGCAATCGGGTGGACAATGGATTACACAGACGGTCCAGATGCTTCGAATTACAGGCAGAGTTTCACCCAATGAATTTCAGGGGATCCGGACTCCTCTTCTTTATCACTTTTTCTTTCATGCTCAACACGTCTAACAACTTCTCTTTCAATATCTTTGGGTGAATAATATCCTGCTTATTTTCCTGTGGAACAAAATTGAAATAATAATGGGGTGTTTGATTTTACACACCCAAAAATCACCATTCAATTGTGTGATGACTAGCTGATAAAATGTTGCAAGTATAAATAGCAAAGTCACTAGTAATTTCATATATTTCAACAAATTAAAGCGTTGACTTCAATTTTTTAGACCCTTACCTCAACAGTCAGAATGTTCTGAACTCTGCCATCAAATGTGTTCACATATGCATTTGTGACCTGCAATCCAAATGAATGTAGTGCCTCCATCAATCTTGCAAACCCTCCTCGCTTCATCTCACAGTATACCTTTATAAGAAATTCTCTCTGGCCAATTTGGTTCACTTCCACTTGCACCTATAAACATAGAGACAAGGCACAAAAAGTTCTAATTCCTTTCACAGCTTGGCAAATTATTGAAGCACAAGTTATGCCATCTCTTTCTTATATACCTCCATCTGGTTCTTTTTGATGCAATCAGTGGGACTTTTTAGGCTTTTGGTTCCTCCTTCCTTCTCTATTTCCCTCCTCGATTGTGGTGTTTTCCTCTCACAGTCTTCTTCTAAATCCTTTATCTCATCTTGAAGTTCTTTAACCTGTTCCTTCAATTCCTTCATATAATCAATAGCATCTCCAAGAATGGCTGCCCTATCCATCTGCCAGCATACAGAGGTTTAGATTAAATACCAAGTCAAATAGAAAAGGAAGGAAAATAGATATTCCTTAAGTCACATAATTAATTATCTCTACCCTGGTTATCCTTGGTACAAGAGATCGTAGAGTGAAGAGCGCATCTTTGATCCTATTTCTCCTATTCCTCTCAGTGACAAGATTCTTAGATGTGAAGCCTTCCTTTTGAGGCTCCCTGATTTCTGATTTATCTTCCTCCATATTGCCTCTCTGTTGTTGCTTTTTTGAAGTTTCAGTTTTGGAGCCAATGGATTTGTTAACCAATTCCCTTACAGCTTCATGCTGATTCAAGTCAACTAACTTTGAATCAAATGATGGGTGTTGTTCATATGAAGGATTAGTGCCACTGGAGGATCCTTCAATGCTAGGATATGAGCTGCACTGGTTTAATGAAGCTACATGTAAAGTTGGATAATATTCTTCTGATGCTATGTGTTCTTTGAGGACATTGCAGCTCTGTGCAGACAAGGCTTCTTTGTTCAGAGAGATGCAATAGTGAGCTGCTATGAACTCCATGATCCTTGTATCTTCTGGTATCTGTGAAAGATGAAGGATTCAGTAGGCCTAAAGAGGGATTTTGAAGTAAAGGTGATAACAAAGGTAAGTATAAAAATATGTATATTTTACAAGCTTTGGGGTGAAGAGCTCCACAAGACCACCAGTAATAGGGATCAAAACTTGCGTTCCAATTGAGTCCTGTCAAAATATTGGAATTCCAAGTTTAATGATACTTTGCTATAAAAATGAAGAATTAACGAAGCAGAATCTGAATTAGACTTCAAATTAGTAGTCTAATGAAGTAGTAATCCTATTTCTGATTTCAGTTTGGCAATAATTTCACACAGTGATGAAGAGAATGTGTTTTTTGAGTATCTGACCAACCAAACCATCAACCTAATAAAAAACTTCCCATTCTTTTTGCTATATAAAGTTGTCAGTTGAAAATATAAAGGAGGGAATGAAAATGATTGACAGTCTATACTCTATACATTTACTAAATAGATCAAACAGGATGAGTCGCCACTCTAATATAACATCAAATAAATAAGCTTCACATTACTAAAATCTAATGCTTATCTTATTTAAATCCAAGGAAACTACCTGGATAAGCCATCTGGGTTGTTTTGCTATTGCCACATCTCCATGAGCACTGGATCAAATTAGCATCCCATTAGTGATTCTTTTACTCCACAATTACAGTTTTAGAGAGAGAGAGAGAGAGAGAGAGAGAGAGAGAGAGAGAGAGAGAGAGAGAGAGAGACCCAGAATATAGTGGCATTGTATAAGGCAGCTGAGAAAGAGCCTCACAAGCCCTTGTTCTCACTGGATGCTGCAAATAACTATCCCTACAAACAGGACTCAATAGGTATTCTTCTTCACTCTTTTCCTCTTCAATATTCACAAACTCCTCATTGCTTCCTCCACAGCAGCAGCAACCCATCCACTCAATAAACCTACACCACAAAACAAAAAAAGAAAAACTTAAGAACTTTTACCAAATTCTCAAATGAAGGAAGGATTAACGAGAAATGGGTCTGTGTCATTTTGTCAAACACCTTGTAGGGTCATCCCCATATTTCCAAACAACAACGTAGTCCCAAGCCTTAGACCCAACCAAGGGTCTGAACCACTCCACAGCTGAAATCCCCAAACCTATCATTTTCTTTCTTTCTTTAGAGGTTTTGTTTTATGATAGAAAGAAAAAAAGATGCTTCCATGTCTTCCTATATATATATGTATAACATAACAGTAGTACTATGGTACTGTTGAGTAATGAAATTTGAAGCACATGGTACACGACAAGGCTAACCAACTTGTACGTCCTTTTCTCAATAGTGAGATTTGGGGGGTAATAAGCTCTATCACTGTAATCAGAATAGAATATCTTGGTCAGTGGGGAATCTTACACCTGCAGCACACAAAAACAGTTTTTGTCTCTAATCTGTACTATCCAAAAATGTTGAAGAGGCTGCTTTGAAAGCAACCCATAACCGCTCAATCATCAGATCCTTTTACAAATATATTTTCTTTTTTTCCTTTTCTTTTCGGACAGATTGGATTTATCAGTGCAATTTCATTTTTCTCCCTTGGCCCACATTATAAATTTCCATGATTCATCAGAATTTTAAGTTTTTAGAACAATCTCTGTGGTGTTAAAGTAACATTATAACTTGTGTTTTCTCTTTTTTTTTCCCTCCTCTCTCCAGTTAGTTAATTAGATTGATAGAATGATAATTGTCAAATTTGTTGTCCAGAGTTTCAATATCAACCAAAAAAGGCTTGATCAATCAAGGGTATCAAAGCCTCATGTGTCACATGGGTTTATATTGTACGGATTCAAAAAATAGAATAAAATCCTCTCAAGTTTTGATGTGTAAAATATTTATGAAAATAGTAACAGGAATCGGGACACTACTTCAAATAGAATTGTCTCTTCTTTTCCCTCTCTCACTTCACCTTATTAAACATTTTAGAGGATCTTAATTCAAAAAGAATCATACATAGATAGGAAAGGATATGATTGGTTTAAGGGCATGATATCTGCGCATGTCCGTCTTTCTTTCTTTCTTTTTGTCCTGTGTTCTCAAAGAGTGCTTGATACTCAGTATTATATATATGTATGTATGTATGTATATATATATATATTCTAGGCTATATATATTCTCTGGGCTACAAACTAGGGTTCAGAATTATGAGGGTTGTACTAAAAAGAGACATGAAGAATGAAAAGAGAATACTTGTTGAAAGGCATGAAGCATCTCATTGGGTGCAGATCGCACTCTAATCATTATATTCATTCGCCTTTGGGTCAGAGATTATTCCAAATTTACTCTAATTTTATTTACCACGTTTGCACAAAAAACTCATTTCAATTTGTAAAATTTATGGTTTATTTTCGTTGATGTGCCACTTCACATCTTTTTTTTTTCCTTGCCTATATAGCATGTGGTAATGCTCCAAGTCTCCAACCCTAAAATCTCAATATTTATTTTCAAATGCTAGAAGATAGAATTTTAAATGCTTTGAAAAAAAAAATTTAAGATCATTTTTTTTCAACGAGGTATTTTGTTAATGACACATTTGCACAGCTTCATCTCACTGCTAGCTATTTGCATTTTCATATCCAAATTAGTGGCAGATAAACTTGAAAGCAGAGAAATTAAAAATCTTCTGAAATTATACATGAATACGTTCATATATATATCAGTGGTCTCGCGTGACAGAAAAAAATGACTAGAAATAAAAGAATAATCAACTTTAATTTCTTAATGGAAATGATTAATTTCTATATATTTGTGTGGAAGATAAAGCCAAGTTTATGGAAATAGGCTCTTCCTCCGAGAGCCAGAAACAATGCAACCATACATTAGATAATTGTACATTTCAATTTGCAGTTCCAAGTGTAAAAACACTAATAAAAAAACCAAAAAGCAGAGAACACAAATACAAACACAATGATAAAAATAATAGCAACATTTATATATATATATAGTTAATGTTTTGTTATAATACCATCATGCTCTTTGAAATCCCTCGTGGCCTAACTTCATCTCAAAACCCTTCATGTCACCACCATGACCATCACTGCCACTACCACCATTAATAGGTGGCCTTGGGCCTCTACTCCCTCCTACTCCTCCATACCCAAGCCCAGGCCCATGGGCATGCCCATATCCATGTCCAAGCCCATTGGGCTTCAGGGTTGGGATTCTCTTGTCCAACCCAAGCTCAATGTCCCCCCCTTCCTTGGGCCTGAACTGGTTTGGGTTATGCTGCTTAACAGGCTTCTGGACATGGGCCGGGCTTGGGCTTGGGCCCGAGCCTTGTGGGTGGTGGCGGCGGTTACAGAGGCGGCCGAGAAAGCAAGCAAGGGCAGAGATGACAATGATGACAGCAAGAACTATGAAAACTGCACCAAAGGAGCCATTGGAATAATGGTGGGAAGGAGGCTGATTGGTGACAGTGGTGGGATAAACCTGAACAGGCTGCTGCTGCTGTTGTGGTTGGGCTTGAAAAGACATGTTCTTGTGTTGTTCTTCTCTAACTCATGTAAACAATTGTAACTTGTGAGTGTGATGATCTTATATTGAAGAAGGCAAGATCATTTGCATTGAAAAGGGGATTCAATTGGTATAAGTTATAAGAAACTCTTTGTTCTTTGAGTGGAGAGAAAGGGAGATTTGGGTTAACTCATGAAGCAAAGTAATCAATCATCATGTGGGGATTACCTTGTGACAAGAGGTTAAGTAGTGAACATATATAAGTAGATATATATATATATTTTGAGAATATGATTCAAAATTAATTACGTTTTGTTAGTACATTTGATTATTATTTTATTTCCTTTTAATTGTTGTTAAGTCCAATTATTTAGGATTGATTTTTATAATATTTGATTAAGATTTTTTAAATATTTTAAATTCATGTACTCCTCTATATAATAGAATATTTGCTTATTGAATAATATGGATGAATTCCCTTAAAAAAATCCTAAGAATATATACATATCTATCTAGCTAGCTATGAGAAAAAGACACAACAAGATACATAGCTAGTAACTTTAATTTCTTTAATAAAGAGAGACATATTAAAGATATATTCTTGCTTAATTCTTTACCCTGAGCAGTGTTATAGAAGAAGAGAGATTGCGTGTAGTGAGGTTGGCCAAAGTTCTGATTTTGAAGCTTTTGCATCACA
>QANZ01041611.1:6753-35211 GCA_003254925.1 Chamaecrista fasciculata
GTTTGGGATCCCCCATACCTTAATAACTGACAATGGCCGCCAATTCACAAGCCATCAATTTAAGAAATTTTGTGCGAACTGGCACATACACCACAAAACCACCTCAGTTGAACACCCAGCCACCAACAGGCAAGTGGAGCTGGCCAATAGAATAATACTCAAAGGGCTCAAGAAAAGATTTGACGCCGCTAAGGGGAGATGGGTAGACGAACTGGGATCCGTACTCTGGTCTTACAGAACAACAGAACAAACCGCAACCAAAGAAACGCCGTTTGCCCTAACATATGGCCACGAAGCGGTCATTCCAGCCGAAATAGGGATACCATCGCAGCGAACCGAGCAATATCCTCATGCTAATGACAATGATCACATGCTACAAGTACTTGATGGACTTGATGAACGGCGCGAGATGGCGGAAATCAGGCAGCACGCCTACAACCAGATGGTCGCCAGATATCATGATAAAAACATTAAGAGGCGAACCATCAAGGTGGGCGACCTTGTCCTCCGCGAAGTCGCAAACAACAGAGTCGATCCCCGACACGAAAAGTTGGGACCAAACTGGGAAGGACCATACAGAGTCACCACTGCTATGCCAGGGAGCGCATATCGATTGGAAACAATGGATGCTCGCCCATTACCGAGCTCCTGGAATATCTCCAAGCTAAAATTCTACTTCCCATCCCCTGACGATGAAGACAACGAGTGATGGTAGCCGGCTACACCCAACTCTGTTTGTTTAGAAAAAAAAACAAAAAACAAAAAAAGAAAACTCTTAGTCATTTTTATGCCATTTACATATTTATGTCATTCACCAGTTATTTAACAAAGACTCTTAGTCGCTTTCGCATCATGTCCAGACTTTATTGAGACGCTTAGTCTATAACTTTCCCATTATTCATAATTAAAAGACCCATGGTTGTTTTCACATTATCCATGAACAAATTTATAAGCAACAACTTGCATCAACATCATTCGTATGAGACCATAGTCGCCCGATGCATGCTCAAGCACTACTACGGTCACTCATCCACCAGTGTCTCTCTCACGAGTACATAAAAGCCCAAGGCGAAAATCGGGCATGATGCCCATCACTACCGCTAGGGGGGACGCCCCCAAGAATGGTAAAAACCGGACGCCAGGCCGTCCTGTGAGTATGACACTCACAACCCACGCGGGCAACACCCCTTGGGAGGCTAGCCACAAACGAGAATTCTCTAAGTCCCAGAAAACGAAGCAAGCCAACAAGAGCATAAGTGCTCATTACAAAGTGTGGTCATCCACACAAAATATTCATTTCATAAAAATACATAGGGTCCAATACATAGAATAAGGCGTGGTCACCCATACAGAAATCTAAATGCAAAGCATGGCAACATAAGCCTTCAAAAGAGGCAAACAAGGCAAGCATAAATCTAATACATAAAAGGGCCTAGGCGGCCAGCTCCCATCAAAACATGAGTATCACAGGCCAGGGGGAGGTGGGCCCGATGTCCCCGCAGATCCATCGCAACCAGGTGGATAATAAGGCCCCTCATAATAGGGAAAATCAGCATCCCCCTCTGACTGATAGCCGATGGTGCCATAATCCTCTGGCATGTCCGCGAACGGCGAGTTTGGAGGGTCGGTTTCTTCATTCCAGTCTCTAATCACGTTGCCTCCAAAGACAAACTTGTTAGGGCAAATCCCTTTGGTAACCAGGTTGGGATTCACCAAACGCAACTGGTTCACAGCATTCTTGAAGTTGCTATAGCCGACGCGGGTGTTCTCCCATCTGTGCTTGCGGGCCTGCTCCGCCATTTCAGTCTTTAAGGCTATATGGTCGGTCTCCAAGTTTGCCAGCTTCGTCTCATACTCAAAATTCTGCATGGATAATCGACCAAAGTCCTCCTGCAAGTTTTCAAGCCTGCTCTGAACGATATTGCGCTCGGCCACTTCCCTCTCTAGCTGAGCAGACAAGTTCTTCTTCTCTCTCACCAGGCGATCCACCGCCTCGCCCGACTGGAACAACTTCTCCATCACAAACATATGTGATCTAGCATCTGTTCTAGCAGCCTCCATGGAAGGATTAACTTCCTCATTTGTTATTGCCTCTATCGCTTCATTGTGGTAAGCAGGCAAATCGGGAGTCCACCCCATAGCAGCGAAGGGATCATAGGCCATGTCACTGGGATCCAAGTGGACAGAGGGTCCCGCCGCCGGTCGGTTCCTTTTGGGCCGCTTGTCCGCTCGAGCTCGACCTTTGCCCCGCGCATTCACCTGAGGAGGGTCGATCGAAGCCTCCGGCATAGGGACCTCATGAGGAGGCGGTGAGCAACGCGCCGGTTCGGGGGCGCCAACCTCTTTAGAATCGGGCCGAGCAACAGCACGCCTCATGCCACCCCCACCATTCATACTTTGGAACAGTTTGCCTACAAAAGAAAAAAAAAGAAGAATGTGTCACAAAAGAAATACACAAAACATCAACAATAAGCCAAAAAAAGAACAAGTAAGGAACATACAAGTAGCTTTACAAGGAGCGGAAAAAGGGGGGTCAAGGCCGACTGGTTCAAAAATCCCACCAACAACCAATTTCAAGGCAGTTAGCCTCTCAACCCTTTTAAGATCCGCCCAATCGCAAACATAAATTTCTCTAACTCGTGGAATCCCCCAATTTGTCCTGAAGAGGGGGCGGCCATCTTCTCCAATCCACCAGGGATGAACCCCTGGAAGGGGGCGAATAAGAAAAAACTTGTCTGCCCAATTCTTGGGACGGTTGGGACAGCCTGACATGATCTTAGGACGATTGATTCGGCGAATTACCGATGCATAGCCTTTGTTCTGACACTTAGCTCGGTAAAAGTAAAAGAACAGAGCAGCAGTAGGCTCAACACCCTCCACCTCACATTTTTGGCCAAACGCCAACACCTACCACCAGCCATTGCATCCAAGCTGGACGGGGCACACGTTCATAATGGTAAGAACATCCATCACCCAACGAGGAAAGGGGATGCTAAGGTTCCAAACAGAAAAAAGCCACCCATAAAAAAGAAATCCGCAAGGGTCGCTATGCTGCACTCTTGGGTCAGTCTCCCCCGAGGGAACAGCCTGGCAAAGGTCGCCAACAACAGAAGAGATGTGGCTATTGAACTCATTAATAGTGGCAGGATCAACCCAAACACTACAACAATCATGAATGGACGCCTTCACGTCGGTATTAATGACGCCCGGATACTTAGCTCGAATTTTTCTCAAAAACTTGGCGGAAACCCGGTCCTTCAGGTCACGAGTCAGAGGCTTATTAGCCATAGGATGCCCAACCTCAAGAAACTGACTCTCTCTCTCATGGAACAATACCGCACCACCACCAATTCTCACAACTGCCCCTCCCAGGAAATCCCCCCAAGTCGAAACAGGGTCAGGAGGGTACCCACAAGCATGGCAGCCCGACCCAAATTGCGGCTCTCGGGAACCAGCCACATCCGTTGAAGGCGACCCCAAGAAGCCGCTCGGGCGCACACCCTCAACAGACTGACCAAACCGGAGAACACGGGAGCCGATTGTTGCCCAACCCAATATCTAGAACCCAACTCCCTGCAAAGATCCCTGACATCCCCCGGATAAAAAGTCCCACCTTCCTCGGGGTAACATGGATGGGGAGGAATCTCAATAGCGATGGGCCGAGAACGATCAACAGGATACCCCCCCCCCCTCGTCAACTATAGAAGAAGAAGTAGAATCCATAAAGACAAAGACAAGGAGGCCACCTCACCTGATGGTCGCCTGAGCTAAGTGTGGTCACCCAACCGCGCAAAAGAGCAGCAACAATTGCAATGTTATGGCCGCCCGAAAAGCAGAATCACACAAAGAGGACTAGCTGTAAAAACATGAACAAACGCACAGTCAAAAATCAAAACAACTTTTGAAGAATCAAACACAAACCAATTTGTCCAAAGAAAGTCATGAATCAAAGACTTGAGCAAGCAAAAAAAATCAAGAACGCTCAAGAACGTTCATCGAAAACTCAAGAACGATCAAGAACATTCATCAAAAACTCAAGAACACTCAAGAACGTTCATCTAAAACTCAAGAACATTCAAGAGAAACCAACCTTCAAGGGAATCCCGGCGGTGGTCGACGGAGGTCCGGCGAGAAACCACCCAAAAACTTCAACCTCAAAGAAGAAAGAGGGAGGAGAGTGTAACTTCTAGAGAGAAGGTGAAAAATTCTTAGAGAGAGGTGAAAACTAAGTTGTGTGAAAAAACTCACACAAACCAAGGCTTTTTATAGGAAGGAAATGAAGATGGAAGCTCTACATGAAAGCATGGCCGCCAACAACATTTTTCAGCCAAACACCCCACATGGCCGCCAACCACCATCTTTGAAGCCAACTCCCAGCACACGGCCTCTACAATGCATGGTCGTCGTTAAAAAATACGCACAACACTTGACCTCCAAGGCATCGTCACTACAAGGCATGGCCGCCAATGGGAGTAAGAGCTTCACTCTCAAACCTCCAAATGCATGTATCCCAAAGCGTGATCATTCACCATACAATGCAAGGCGCACTCGCACCCCCCCCCCCCCAACGAGGCTAGCGGGGACAGAATCGCATCTTTTCGGAGGGACTAGTGATAATATAACAACGAAAGCATACCTTGAGCAAGGACAAGCATGCCCCACCGTAGGCATGGCCTAGCGGCCATACCCCAGTAATTAAGGGCATGGCCGCTAGGCCCCAATATTTATGGGCATGGCCTAGCGGCCATGCCCCACATTTAAGGGGCATGGCTGCTAGGCCATGTTTCATAATTATGGGGCATGGCCGCGGCATGGCCTAGCAGCCATGCCCCACAATTTAAGGCCACTAGGCCATGTCCCACCATCATGCTTATCCAATCTTACGTGGGTTAGTAAGTCAATCGCGCATATGAATTCAGTTAAGATCCGCCTAAGATATCTCCAAGAAATATCTTCACGGCTACATCAACTCAAAAAGGATTCTCCTATAACCAATAGGAAACGGAATCCCACAAATCTCGGACCTGCCTATGGCCGCCCGACCTATAAAAAGGCTTAGGCAGACTCACTAAAGGTAACACACTTAATTCAGTCTAGACTGGTTACTCTCAAATACTCTTACTGACTTAGGCATCGGAGGAGAATCGCGGGCAAGCACCCCCGCTATTCTTTGTTTTGCAGGAAATCGTCATCAGAGTTCCTCACTAAACCAGGTAAAAGCCCCCCGGGCCAGAACTTAGTTCATCAGATAGATATAGATAGATAGATATATAGAAGATATAGATATATAGATATAGATATAGATAGATATATAGATATAGATATAGATAGAAGATATATAGATATAGATATAGATAGATATAGATATATAGATATAGATATAGATATAGAATATAGATATAGATATAGATTATATAGATATAGAATAGATATAGATATAGATATAGATATAGATATAGAATATAAATATAGATTATTCTAAAATTTTAAAATGATTAAATTATAAAAAATAATTAATAAATTTTCATCAAAATGTAAAACAACAAAAAGTAATGAAAGAAAAAAATTGAGTAAACTAACTTCCCGGTCCTTGATTTTTGGACACGGTGACAGATAGGTCCTTGAATTTTACGCATTGTATTAGCCGGTCCCCAAAATTTGCAAACGCCTAACTAATTGGTCCCTCTGTCATATTGGCATTATAAAAAAACTGACGTGGCTATAACGGACACTGATGTGTCCCGTTATGTGCTGACGTGTCCCGTTATGACCACGTCAGATTCCGTCATCCTAAAAAAAATGTCACATCAAATAAAAAAGACATATCAGATTTTCGCCATTGCACTAATAGGTCTCTGACCCATTTTTATTCCATTATTCTCAATTCCCCCCTCCTTTTCATCATCTTCATTTATTTTAGTCCCAAATTCTCAAAATAAAATTGTAAAGTATCCTAGAACTCTTCCAAACATTTCAATTTAGTCATTAAAAATATTAAAAACCCTACAACCTTAATCCCTAAAACTCTAAACCCCAAACCCTAAAACTTTTAAAAAAGTATGAGTTGTACAATTAAGTCTCTGATACAATGTTTTCCCATTATTCTCAATTCCCTCTCTTTTTCATCATCTTCATTCATTTTAGTCTCAAGNAACATTCCAATTTAGTCCTTAAAAGTATTAAAAACCCTAAAATCCTAAAACCCTAAACTCTAAAACCCTAAACCCTAAAATCTAAAGCACTAAACCCCTAAACCCTAAATCCTAAACCCCTAAAAAAACTACTCTCTTGAAATTTGGTCCCTAAATCCTACTTTCCTCTTCATCATCTTCATCTTTCATCATCTTCATCTTCTCATCCACTCCAAACCCCAAACCACAAAACCCTAAAACTACACAACCAGAAATCACCAAAGATTACACAAGTTTCATCAATTCATCAATTCTTGATTAAAAAAAATTAGTTCATCATCAGTTCATATCTTCATCATCATCATTCATAAGTTCATCATCCAAAAATTAAAAAAAAAATCAGTTCATCATCAGTTCATATCATCATCATCATCATCATNGTTCATCATAAAAAAAAAATAGTTCATCATCATTCATCAGTTCATCATCCAAAAATTAAAAAAAAAAATCCTAAAAATTAAAACAAAAATCGTCATCATCATCATCATCAGTTCATCAAGGTTCACTAGCTATCCCATTCTATAGATCATTGCTTTCTTTGATCCACATGATATTCAGTTCGATGCTGGTGGTCACTCTTTATTCACTGCTTCCCAAATTCCAATCATCAAAAAAGATCGTTCATCATCATCATCAGTTAAAAAAATCCTAAAAATCCAACAGTAGTCGTACAAACCCTTGGAATCCATCGAGATTTCCGATTGTTCATCTTTCTCTTGCCCTCCATTTTACTACGCCTACGCCGACGGAAGCCTAATCCTCTCTGTTTCTTCTCTGATTCTCAGAAAGAGAACAACAAACAAAACGAACGGTGAACTCGTCGAATGCTCGAAAACCCTAAACACCGCTATTTTTACAGCGTCGGGCTCGCGGCGATCTCTGTCAGGAAAACAATGATTCCGGCGCCAGAGATGCTTCGGAGAGTCGACCGGAGCGGAAACGGCGGCATGGTGGTGGATTCCGGCACGACGTTCACGATGTTACCTGCGAGTTTGTATGACTAGGGTTGGATTTTTAGAATTTTTTTAACTGATGATCATTATGAACGATTTTTTTTATAATGAACCTTTGATTGGAATTTGGGAAGCAGTGAATAAAGAGTGACCATACCAGCATCCAAGACCATGTGGATCAAAGAAAGCAATGATCTATGGAATGGGATAGCTAGTGAACCTTTGATGAAATGATGATGGTGATGACGATTTTTGTTTTAATTTTTGAATGATGAACTGATAAATGATGATGATGAACTATTTTTTTTTAATGATGAATGATTTAGGGTTTAAGAATTTAAGTTTTAGGATTTAAGGGTTTGAGGTTTGAAATTTTAGAGTTTAGGGTTTTCGATGGTAGGGTTTAGGTATTTTAATATTTTTAAGAACTAAATTGAATGAAAATGAAAATTAAAAAAACAATTAAGTTCTAGGGATTTAGGGTTTTAAATATTTTTAAGGACTAAATTAGAATTCTTAGAAAAGTTTTAGGACACTTTACAATTTTATTTTGAGGACTAAAATGAATGAAGATGATGAAAAAGAGCGGGAATTGAAAATAATGGGATAAGAATGAGTTAGAGACCTAATTGTACAACTCAAACTTTTTTTTAAGGTTTTAGGGTTTAGCGTTTAGGATTTGGGGTTTTAAGCTTTAGGTTTTAGGGTTTTTAATATTTTTAAGGACTAAATTGGAATGTTTTGAAGAGTTTTGAGACACCTTACAATTTTATTTTGAGGATTTGGGACTAAAATAAATGAAGATGATGAAAACGAGAGAGAATTGAGAATAATGGAATAAAAATGGGTCAATGACCTAATGGATCAACTCAAACATTTTTTTTAGGGTTTAGGGTTTAGAGTTTGGGGTTTAGGGTTTTAAGATTTAGTGTTTTAAATATTTTTAAGGACTAATTTGAAATTTTTNGAATTGAGAATAATGGAATAAAAATGGGTCAATGACCTAATGGATCAACTCAAACATTTTTTTTAGGGTTTAGGGTTTAGAGTTTGGGGTTTAGGGTTTTAAGATTTAGTGTTTTAAATATTTTTAAGGACTAAATTGAAATGTTTAGAAGAGTTTTGAGACACTTTACAATTTTATTTTGAGGATTTGAGACTAAAATGAATGAAAATGATAAAAAAGAGGGGGAATTGAGAATAATAAAATAAAAATGGTCAGAGACCGCAAAGTGCACTTTAAAAATGCTGATGTGTGGCTATTTATGTGACGTGGCACAATTTTTCTTTTTTTTTAAACATCACGAGATCTGATGTGGCCATAACGAGACACGTCAGCACATAACGGGACACATCAGCGTCCGTTATGGCCACGTCAGCTTTTTTGTAACTTCAATATGACGGAGGAACCAATTAGTTAGACGTTTGCAAATTTCGGGGACCGGCTAGTACAATGCATAAAATTCAGGGACCTATCTGTCACCGCGTCCAAAATTCAGGAACCGAGAAGTTAGTTTACTCAAAAAAAAAAAATTACTCGACTCCTTTCTTAATTGATATATCATATTCTTGATATTTGATTTTCTTTATTTTTTTTTATAACTTGACGAGGCCAAAAAGCTAGCAAGCAAAACACACAACACAAAAAACTAAAAACCCCTAAGGATCAAAACCGCAAACCATCTTCAAAAAGAATAAGGCCCAAACTCAGCATGATGATTTTCCTGAAACCCTTCTCCCAAGCAAGTTTTAAACCCACAAGAATTCCCCATAACTCATTCCAAAATATTACACCAACCCAACTTCTTACCCAAACCACAAACCATGAGAATAAATTTAAGAAAATGTTGTTATACAAGAAAAAAATACAATATATAGCAGTGGAGTGCCTTTATTTTTAGATTTACACAGATAGAAGCTATGAAATACAAAGAAAAAAAAATATACAATAGCCTCATCCTTCAAGCCTCAATAACATTATCTGGACAAAATGAAGGCGGGCTTATATAATAAAAACCATTATGGCCCATAAAAAAAGAATATTAATACAAAGTTGGCACTCATATATCGTAATAATATTATATTTTGGATAATAAGTTGAAGTTAGAGATGAAAACTTGTTGCATGCATAGGGAATCAATGCCTGCGGGGCTCAACTCCGGCTGTTTTCAGTGTCTCGGCAGTTCGAGGGCTGTTAAAAAAAATTTCATGTTAATTAGTCATAACTCCTACAACACAAAGAGATCAATAATGTTGTGCATGTTATAAATAATTATGTTTGTGAATATTCACATTTGTCTTTTGGTATTCTCTATGCATAGAAGTTTGAGTTTTCCTTTACTTTCTCTATGTACATGAATATGACCTTATCACTTCATTATGTACATTAAGTTGGTACATCTCCCTTATAGATCCTTTAGCCTATAAATAGAGGCTTTAGATGTTGATGTAAAGTTGATGAAATGAGTTGAATGATAAGAACCACTCTCCCCTCTTACTTTTCTCTATTCTTTGAGTATTCATATTTCTTATATTTTATAAGAGTGTCAATGTAATTTTTTTAAAGTTACATTTTGAGATGTTCGGAGAGAGTGTGAAATAAAAAATAAACTAATAATTTAGTTTCTGAAAGATTATTGAGCTTACAACTCATTTCTTAAAATATTGAAATATATAGTTCAGTTCTTAAAAGATCAACATAGTATATTCATTAGTTTTTTTGTTATTTTTTTAAATAGTATACTGTTTTAATTTTTTAGGGATTAAAAAATATATTCTTTTAATCTTTTAGAGACTAAATATGTATTTTAATTTTTCAGAGATTGAGTTGTTAACTAAATGATCTTTAAAAAATCAAATTGTCAGTTTTTTTTTTTGCCTGATTCAAATTGTCAGTTTACGATCAAACCATATATACTAAATTATCATTTATGAGAGAAAAATATAAAAGTATCTTTTTTTGTTTTTAATTATGACTTTTTTGAAAATACTTGTACTACTGAACTTGGCCAATGCAATGTATCTTTCAACTACAATTTATTTGCAAATCTCTCTTAAACTATCTAATTTAGCAAATA
The DNA here is from genome assembly GCA_003254925.1 of Chamaecrista fasciculata. Lineage (NCBI taxonomy): Eukaryota > Viridiplantae > Streptophyta > Magnoliopsida > Fabales > Fabaceae > Chamaecrista > Chamaecrista fasciculata. The sequence continues at coordinate 16,975 of QANZ01041611.1, forward strand.
CCTGTTTCAACTTTTACAATATTTTGAATTTACCATATTTCCATTGATTTATTTTATTTTACCTGTTTCAAAACCGGCCAGACCGGGTTGCCAGGGCAGGGCGGGTTTTGTTTGTCCCTACCTTTTATGAAGTTGATTATATCTATCTCATTTCAAGTTTGAATGCATTGAAATTGGAATTAAGAGTTACTCTTGACGTGTTCTTTCTCTATCCAATTAGACAAGTTAGCAAACAAGGTCAAATAATATTTCGAAAGTGAATTTGATCAAAACATCAATACCAACTTTTAGTGTACTGTTTGATCTCGTTTGCACACAATTCCAACTAGATAGAGAAAGAATTCGTAATTATGATTTTATCACATTCGAATATAAAAAAAAGAGAGATATGATCAATTTTATGAGATGAATGCGGCGGCTCACTTTCAAATCCGATTTGACTTAGAGAGAGAGTTACCGAGTGAAAGGATTAGGATGAACAGTATCAGTGATGGTGGGATTGGTTTGTTGAATATGAGCAACTTTACGAAGCATAGAGCGATTGATGAATTTGTCAGCACACTCAATGGTGTGATCAGGCTCTTCAACTTCAGGCATTGTCTCTCTTCTCCTTTTGTTAACATGAACACTTGGAGCCCTTACAAGCTGTTGAAATGCAGTGTGTCCTGCTAGCATTAATGCTGTCCCCGTCATTCCTAGCACTATCATCACTGGTGCCCACTCCCCATTCCTATCATCATATCATATCATTACTAAATTTTACATGAATCCAAAAGGTCAAATAGTCATTTTAGTCCTCAAATCATGGGGTAGGTTTTATTTTGTCTTAAATTTTTTTTACATTTGTTCCATTTTTATCCCCAAATGTGATTTCGTATGATTATCTATAGTTATTTTATCTATTAAGATATGAATTATTTCTTTCTCGACCAGAGTACCTCCAAACTATAAGATAAGTATCAATTGTAACCCTACATTTTCTTATGGTCAATTGTACATCTAAAGTTTCATATTCGACTAAATTGTACCCTAAGGCCTAACACCCGTCTAAATCGTTAACGAAAAATGCTAACATCATGATAATGTCAATATTATTGGGGGTACAATTGGAAAAATGTGAAAATTTAAGGGTACATCTAACATAAATGTGAAAGTTTTGGAGTCTAATTGACACCAAAATAAAGAAGAAATTGTTACTTGTCATGTCATCATGGTGTCAGCATTTTTCGTTAACAATTTTGACGACATTAGGCCTTAGGGTACAATTGAATCAAATATAAAAGTTTTAGGGTATAATTGACGACAAAAAAAAAATGCAGGTATAACTGACATTAACCTTATAATTTGAGGGTATCATAAGTATTTTTGTCTTTCTTTCTCAAATGTGTCATAATAAGTAACTTGGCAAAGAGATAAAAATTAGAGATAAATTTATGGTTTGAGTTTTTTTTTTCCAATTTGTGACTAAAAATAAAAATTTTCCCTTTTCTCTTTGTCAACTCACTTATTAAGACACATATGAGATAAAAGTGACTCCTCTCAACTATCTAAGTTATAAATAACAACAAAAACTCGAAGAAATTACATTTTGGGACAAAAATAGATCAATAAATGTGAAAGTTTGAGGAACAAAACAGAACAAAAAATAATTTTTAAGATCAAAATGAAACTTATCCCATAATTTAAGGACCAAAATGAGGTTTTAACCAACAAAATATTATAATTACTTGATAACATGACATACTTAGCCATGGATTCGACATGAGCGTGGTCAACATTAAGTGTGGCCGGTTTCATCTTAGGGATTGTGGAGCTACCAATTGATCGACTTCCTCCTCCCAATTGCCTCACCATTACTCCTAAATTTCTCTGCAATAAGTAATTAATGATTAGTATCAAGCACCATAATTAACAAGCATTCAAATTAAATTGGAGAGTAAATTAATGATTTAATCATTGAGAGATGATAATTTTTCCAATTTAAACCTTAAAAAATGTAATTTTAATTTACTCGAGTCATGCTTTTAATTATGGTGGGAGACTCTTTTTGACGTCCATAGTTGCCTTCACAAGATCTCAAGCTTGATATATTAAGCTTTTTACCATATGGAATCAAAGTTCAAGTCTTAAAGCAATATATTCACAAGATCTTAGAGTTTAAAGCAATATGAAGCTTTTTACCATATGGATTACTGAAATAAAAAAATCATATCAAATATGTAGTTCAATTTCAATTAGTATCTTTAACACAAAGTTAGTTTAAGTGATAAGCGGTTTGGTATTGCTTATGCAAGGTCCCGAGTTTGAGACCTTGTGAATACAATTATTTTTGTTTAAGAGATTCTCCTACTATAATTAAGTGTTGCGATGCGGATCAAATCCAAATTATTCAGGACAATGCTTCGAATATCAGGTAAACAATAAAAAAATATTTTCAAAGACTTAATTAAAAAATATTATCATTTTTTAGAGATTAGATTATAAATTTACTCTTTAAAAAACTTAAATTAACAACAACAAAAAAAAATACGCACCACTCTAAAAGCCATCTTGCTCTTGATCGTCAATCTCAACAAAATAGTATATCCAAGAAGTTAAGGAAAGAAGAACACTAATATTTTATGTATGACAAATTGCCATTTCTCAAGAGGAATACATTTATATAGACAATAATGGAATCCATTAGAACCGTACACGTGTCCATTAGTTTGAAGAAGTGGGTAATCTGACGGTCAGCTCAAGACTTTATTTTGGTGATTAAGAAACAAGGATAGGATTTAATTATGCATATAAAAAGCGATGAATGCGGTTTAAGCAATAAGCTACCATGATTTTAGGAAAACTACAGGCAAATCGGTCAAATCACTCAATGATTGAATCCTTCAAACACTATTATTACTTGAGGTATTTATTATTAGGTCAAAACTTCAAAATGGTCTCAAATATATAGAGTAAATATCAAATCAGTCTTAAATTTTTCATTTACTTCAGATTGGTCTTACATATTTTTTTAGTTTCTCAAACTAGTCTTTAAGTTGTCATATCTCTCTTGTTTAAAGTTCGAATGTGACGAATCCAAAGTTACGAATTTTTTTTACAAGTACTTTCTATATTTAGTTGAGATCTTGAACAAATAAGAACAAATTAGATCTTGAAACTAAGCCACTTTTTTCATAGTTAAACAAGCGAGCTTGGTCATATATCTCTTATTTCAAGTCTAAATGCGATGATTTTGGAATTATGTGTTAACTCTTGAAAATTTTGTTCTCTATCTAGTAAAGACCCTGAGCAAATAAGGTTAAATTGGGTATTAAAAGTAAATTTGGGATCAATTTAAAAAAATTATAGAAATATGTGAGATTAATATGAAACAAATGAAATATTTAGGATCAATTTAAAGTTTATCCCATATATTTGGGATCAATTTCAGGTTTTGACCTTTTTATTGTTGTTTAAAACACGGGTTAAAATAACTTAAAGGCATACTTACCGAAAAAGAAAAAAAAAAAAACCTTATAGCTAGGCATAAAGAATGAGGAAACAAATGACATTTGTTATGTTTTTTCAAACAAAAGTTTATTTACTTTTCCTCACTTTTATTTTTAGTACACCTTTTTTTAAAAAAAAAAATATTACTCTCTAGGAAAAAGAAAAAGTGCAACATTGCATAGAGTTTCAACAATTACATCAAAATTCAAAATATTTATAAAAATATCTTCCATATTTTTTTTTCTTAAATCTATGGTTATGTTAGTAAAAGCGGGGAGAACAAAATTAATTATAATGTGTAATTATATATACTGATTATTTTTTAATTTTAGTTGGCAACAAATTTCAATGAATAATTTAAATATTGTATAGGATTTGACCTAGGGATGGCAATTTATATCCTAAGTTAGGATATCCGTCCGTATCCATCCAAAAAAATATCCGGTATCCGTCGGATACCGGATATCGGATACAGATACGGATAGTGAAAATTAAATTTTTTCGGATATTGGACGGATACGGATATTGCCCTCGGATACCCTATATTCATCCGAAATGAACGGATATTTAGGGTATCGATATCCGATACTCTATTACTTATTTAATTTTTATATTTTACTTTTAATTTAACATTTTATATATAAATATTTAAATTTAATTAATTATATTCATATATATTTTTTTAAAGAATCATGTTTTAGTTATTTATATTTTATTTTTTATTTTAAAAAATAAATTTAAAATGTAAATAAATAATAATTTCATTTAATTATATTAGTTGACGGATAATGGATATCGGGTACCCGATATATCCGATTTATAAAATAGGATATCATATCCTATATCCATATTTTTTCGGATATTTCGGGAATCCGTCGGATACCGGATATCGGATAGGGTGCGGATACGGATATTAATTTATCAGATACGGATAGGGTACGGATATTGGATAGGATAAACGGATACGGATACGGATAGTGGTAAAATCACCGGATATCCATCCGTTGTCATCCCTAGACCGAACTTAAATATTTGTTGGTACTTTCATAATAGTGAGATTACAAACGTTTGAAATTCAATAATTATTTATATATTTTACGTATATAGCACAACTCAAGAACGTTGAAAACAAAGCAACATAATACACGAGTTTACACTATTGATTCTTGTCTCTTTCTGGTAAATAATAAAATAAATTAATAATTTATGAATATAAAAGATTAAAATATACAATTTAATTTTTAAAAGATTATAATTTTTAATTATTAAAAGATTAAAATATATATTATTCTAACTATAAAAATGACTAATAAATATATTATTATAATTTTTTAAAGATTAAATTATATATTATATAATAAATTAAATTAAGGCAAAACTTTTACCTTAGTTATCAAAGAGAGCTATTAGAGTCAGAAAACAATAGGCACTTGCAAAAGCTTCATATGGGTGACTATGTAAATGAAACTTTGATGTTTAAGTTAGTACTTGAAATAACAAGAGGGTAGAGAATCTGAGAGAGAAAGAGTAGCTAACCAGACTAGGATTGATGAGGTTGTATTTATATATAAGTGATGAAGAGGCCGTCATTAGCATAACTGACATCCGAGATACTAGGGATCATGATCCCTAGAATCTCAAAACTACCAGATAGTTAAAGTGTTTGGATAGTTAGTAATTAAAGCTCTGCATTAGATAAGTTAAACTATAGTAAGAATAATTAAATTCAAATTAATTCATTAATTTGAATGAACAGATATTACTATTATGATATGAACAGTCATAAATATTCAAGTCTAAATGGTTATAATCCGTCATCAAAATTCAAATTTAGAAAGACATAAATGTTCATATTTGAAAGGATATAACTGATTATTAATATTTAAACTCGAAGATAAATGAATCTTCATATTTAAAAGGTTATATTTATTCATATTTTCTCTACAAATAGATATCTTCTCCAAAACAGTTAATCAATCAAGAAATAATCTTCAACTTTTTATTTTAAAATTGTGTTCAAAAGATATTATAATTTTGTTGGATATAATATCAGACTTTGTAAATCATTGAAGAAATCTATCATAAAACTCAACAGCAAACAAAAAGTAGGGATTTAATTTCCTTAAGGACAATGGTCACACTATCAAAACCTATACTATTTTTTAACATAAAGATGCCATCGTTAGCGTATGGAACGCTCGAAATACCGTGCTTTATAATCTCTAGAGTCTTGAAACTATAAGATAGGGAGATCTGACTGTTATCAAATGATCACATCCCAGGCGATTGTCGACAGTTGCGAGTCTGGTGAGGGTCGCCCAAGACGAATGCGATATATGCAAGGTTATTAAGATCGAGATCTTAATAAAGATCGGAGCGGAAAAAAAATAGATCGAATCGAGGATCATAAGATCCTAACTTTTTTTTTTGTACAAAAAAATTGGAATCGTAAGATGTTAACAATTAGGATCGTAAGATATTAACAATTTATATTTATTCTAAATATGTCTAAAAATTTATATTTTTATGGTATATTTACATCTTTGTTGTGTCAAACATCATACAAATAAAGATAAAAACCAATATAACTTTTTTTTTGGGTACAAGGAAGAGGCTCAAAAAGAGCCAAAGCACAAAGAAAAAACCTAAAAAACCAATATAACTTTTGATTCTATAGATAAATGTGAAAGTGAATGGCGGAAAATATAAAAGACTGTGAAAAGTGAAAAGATAAATGTGATTTGTGAAAGGGAAACCCTAAATTTGCCTCACTTATGCAGTTATGCGTTTTGGGCGAGAAAATTAAAAATAAAAAACAAAAATGTATAAAACACTGCGTTTTGAGCCAAAAAAACAAATTTTGTCTCAGATCGTATGGATTGTACGATCCTACGATCTTAACTAGAAAATCGCGATCATAGTCCGATCCTAACTAAATACGATCTTCTATACGATCCGGCAAAGTTGACCTTATTAAGATCTCGATCATATACGATCTTATGATCTCGATCTTAATAACCTTGGATATATGTATATCATTTTAGAAATGGAATTCTCAAATAAATTATTAATTTATTCGTTAGAGTTAGATTAGGGATTCTAATTTAAAATGACCTATAATTTAATGAAAAGAAAAATGACCTATCCACCCAACATGTAGCGTTAAAGACAATTCTTCCCGTCCACAATAGTGTAATAGAATATTGGTATTACGAATACTCCAATATGCTTTGGAGGCTTCGTGAATATATTACATTATGATTTATATTACTTTTCTTTTATGATCCTCCAAACATTCGCATGGCTTTTATTTTCCTTTTGGTTTTGTTTTCTTCTTCAATTCACCCACTCTTCCTAAATGGTCCCAAATTTTAACATTTTGACTTGATATACATATAAAATTATATATATATATATGAACTAAAATGTCGAAATTTTTTGAACCTTAATTATTATATAAAAATTTTCTGAACTTTAAAATATGAAAAAAAGGCTCTTTTTGAACTTTTAATTTTTGTTAATTTTCTTATTACTATTAATTACGAGAATTATTAATTATATCTTTAAATAATTAATTATTAAATATAAAAGTAGTCATAAAATTATAAAAAAAGTATTGCTTTTTTTAATAAATATCTTAACAAAATGAGTCTTTTGTATAAAATTAAAAACTTAGTAGGCTTTTCATTATTTTTTGAAATTTAAGAAATTTTTATACAGTAGCTTAAGTTCTGGAGATTTTTGTGTATTTTATTTAGTATTTTTTTTATATTTTTATTTGTTGAAAATAATCTTGTTCAAAATTGATAATGAAAGAAGGGAGACTTTAGTAACTAGGAATGCATAACCTGCACAAAAGGTGTGGATGGATCTTCGTCGGCCACTCTGATGCCTAAGTCACAAAAGATATCTAAAAGAATGAAAATATCAGAGACTTAAGCTAATAAGAGTGCATACCATTTCGAGAGACAAGAAGTATATTTGTTGATAGACCTCTGTGATGCTAAAGAAGTGAAAATCTTCTGTAGATGAAGTTGGTTAAGTAGTTAATTTGGTTAGTACATTCTTAGAAGACATTACAATCAATTAAGATTTTTAGAAAATGCTATATTAAAAACATTGTTAAATTTTAAATGTGATTTTTTTTTTCAACAAGTCTTTTGGTCTAGCGGCTTGGCGAGCTACATCCTAGGGAGATGACTCAAGTTCGATCCTTAAAGTCGACATTGTTGGGAGGACTCTGACTATTTCGTTTCTGAAGTCCGAATGGGATTAGTCTTCGCTTATACAGGGATAGGCGGGGGATATCCATGATTTAACTAAAAAAATAATAAAAAAGTGCATTTCTAAGTTCTCTTTTTTCGTTTACAACAAGGGGCTAAAGAGCCCAAACAAAATCAGGCAAAAAAAAAAAAGAGCCCAAACAAAACGAAAACATTAATTGACGTGGACACGTTTTAAAAATTGCTTCAATATAATTTTATATTAAAATTTTCTCTATGTTCTATCGTTATGTGTTTTCAACTAAATCCAACTTTCTTTACTTAGTCTAATAATTTAGACTAAGTTATTAGAGTGCTTAAGTTTGCTTAAAAATACTTTTTAATGTAACAATTGTAAGATAAATCTTTAATACTCGAGAATTTAATGAGTAGATAAATCTTTAAATACTTCTTATCCATTCATATCTTATCTTTTCATGCTAAAATGTGAGGCTCATACATAAAAGGAGAGGGAAGAGTATTGAAGCCCTACTAGGCTCTAATTTCCTTAAGCCCAACCACCATCATATTGGGCCTTCCTTTTATTAAACCCAGTACACTAGTCACATGGGTCACAGAATGAATTATTATAAATAATCCAACAATAATAACAATTTGTAGTGACTTTTATAGATTATATATCAATTAATATTCACTTAACTAGAGTTAAATTACTTGAATTAGATCTAACAAAAATGGGCTAATCTTCAATAATGTAGTAAACCTCGATTCAAATTTCTAAAAAAATAAATGTTCATATTTTTTTTCGACAATGTTTCAAATACAACTGTCTTCAATAAACTCTTGTGAGAAACCAAAAAAACAAAAAGTAAAGTTAACTAAGGAGTTAAATTTATGGCTTCTTCAAATATACATATTTTTATATTACAAAAATGACCCAATATAGTATATAAAAAACATTAACAGAAATATAATAAAATGGTGGATAAGTGCTTATGAAAACAGAAAGATAAGATCCTCTATTAATCTTCTTAGATGCATAATCACCTTGGTATTATTCCTTATATTGACCCTTTATTATTGTTAGTTTTTAAGTGCATATTCCTTTCCTTGTTTTGTCTTTTAATATTATTAATATTAACTAATCAACAAAATGATGACATACTGTCACAAGAATTTGTCATTACAAACAAAACAATGCTTCCTTGTTTGTTTCTATGTACTTTTGGAATCACATTAGTTAAAAATCTGAATAGAATTTAGGTAAAATCTTTTATATTTTTTATTATAAACTTTTATGTCACTTAGTTAAGGATGTATACGAGTTAGGTTTTATGTGAACTTAAGCAAAAATACTATTTTGGTTCTCAATATTTTTTGCTTTCATTTTCGTCTTTGATGTTTTACATTTTGATTATTTTTATCTTTTGACTAATTTTCTTAATAAATTAACAATAGATTTCATCGAATTTTTTAAATATGAATTAGAATTTGAGTTATTTTTCTATCAATTTTACATTATAAGTCATTAGTCATGTAGAATCTGTTATTATGATTATTATTTTCTTTTGGGTAAGCCGGGGCCTAAAAGGTCAAGAATTGTTATCAATATTTGGTTAAAGTAAGAATAAAGAATAAAATTAATTAAAATATAAAACTTCGACAACAAAATTGACGGTAAAAAAAACATTGTTGATGAAGTTGATTAATTAAAATTTGGTGATGAAAAACATATTTTCCCCAAACTTAAAACTTAGACCAATTATAATCTAATTGAGTCAGAATACTGAGTTAAATTGAAATATTTTCTTTTTAAATTTTTTTACATAAATTTAATTTAAATTATTTATTTTATATATTTTTAAACGCATACTTTGAAGGATCTTGAATCCCCAAGAACCGAAACCCGAATGATAATTATAAATTCAAGAAAGTATAAAAAACACAATGCGGAACTTACTGACCTTGCTCCACCAAGACTGATCTCCAAAATGTGATTTTCTCATCACGAACTTCACCAAACGGTGAGACTCTACCTGCTAGAGGTAGGGCCATGTATCCACGACTGATCGCGGAAGAACAACTCTAAGAGAGATAAAAAAAAATATAATTACATGGGTTTTTTTTTAATATGAGAGCCCCATTTCTAATTCATGTACTAGCTAGCCACATGAATAATGGGGAAACACTCTTATTTATAGGAGTATTGGAGAGCTCCCATTTACTAACTATCCGAATGTGAGACTTAATTAAAATAGTCCACATTCCAATGAGTCAACTCATAACCCATTTGGACTCCCACATAGGTGAATATTTAGCCCACAAAATCCAACATACATATATTCATAAAAAAATGTCCATCACATATCTTTATTTTATTGATAAATATTATGACAAAAATATAAATAATTTAACTTAGATTTACTTCTTATAAATTATGCTTCATAGTGTCAAGATTTTAAAAAGGGAACTCATACATTATTGAAGTCCATATATATGAGAGTATATAAATTTAAATATCTAAAAATCTTAACTAAATATTTTAAAAATTATTGTGAGGATAATAAAAAATATAATTTAAAATTCAAATAATCTTCTTAAATAATTATACTTAACAATAATTAAATAATAATCAAACATACTGATAAAATAATTAATCAATTTTGAACAATATCTATAACAACGCACAAGTAAATAAGAGAAAAAAAAAGAAATAAAGAGGAAGTAGAAGTGTAAAACAACAAGAAGAACCATTGCATTTCTTTTTCAAACAAGGTAATTTTTGCTTATTGCTAGATAGCCCTTCAAATTTCTCCTTTTTAGCTTTGTGACCTTCTTTTCAAAGATTGATATTTTTCTTTTTTTTGCTTATTTAAAAGGAAAAACCCGCGCTTCCTTCTTTCTTTCCATCATGAAATTGGACCAATCAAATCCATACAAAACCCTTGCCAAATTTCGCATTAGCTTTTATGCTTAAACCCTAATTTTACTTTTGAGCAATTCCTTCTTTTGATTCGGTCCCTTTTTCCCGATTCTTTTGGGATAATTATTCTGCGTTTTAAAGTCAAATCTTTCGTCTAATTGTTATCGCTTTCTTCCTTCCTATTTATTCATTGATTTCTTTTGGTTTTTGTGCGTGCGGTGATGGACTCACTTGACTTTCCCGCGTGATTCTTCTGCTCTTGGTGGCTCTTTTCCGTGGTACTACTGATCGTGCTCTGAATTCTGAAAGGTTTGGTTTGTACTTTTCGTAATTACTGTTTTTTTTACTTCTTTTCATTGGTCTCGGTAATCGAATAATTCCACTAGAATAGAATAGTGGGAACTGTCGAACTGGGTCGTTTTCTGATACTTGTAATTTTCTTTGTTCAACTATTGCTAATAATAATATTGACCAATAAAATAGATGGTTGGTGAGCAGAGATCCTGGGTTTGAAATAATCACTCAGTCAATTCCGAGAAAATAAACAGAACAAGGGTTTGGTGGGTGAGCTTTTATCTGTATCAGGATTATATATATATATATATATATATATCAAACTATTTTTTTTTTCTTTTTTTTTGGAATCTGAGAGTGCTTGTGAAAATTGGGTGTTCATGATGGATTTGAAGGTTGGAGAAGGAGGTGGTCATCAGACGCCAAAAATAGACTTGGAAGCAGAAGGAGCTTGGGATTCTAAGATGAAGGGCAATGATAGGATATTCAGAGCTGATAAAATTGATCTAAAAAATTTGGATGCCCAGCTGGAAAAACACTTAAGCAGAGTTTGGTCGAAGGACATAGAATCCAATAGGCCTAAAGAAGAATGGGAGATTGATTTTTCCAAACTGACTTTACGTTACGTTGTAGCTCATGGGGCCTATGGTACAGTTTACAGAGGCACCTATGATGTTCAAGATGTTGCAGGTATTTGTGCTTTATATCCTTTTATTTGTTATCATGTAGTTTTTCTTGGTGGATGAAAGAATAGTGGGCAGAAATTATTGTTGTTTTTTTCTTTTCTATTGAATCTAAGGTAGTACAACCACAGCTTGTTGATCGAAAGTTTGGACACTAAATTATTCCATATTATCTTCTCCTTTATTGTCATGAACCGAAATTGAAAGGTTCATTTGAATCTGGGGCTTGAAAGTTTAACCTGTGCTCTGATGACATCTTTTACTTTCTTTTAATTTTTTGGTCAAATTTATAGGAAGTCAGGGAACGTGTTTACTTGAGATACAACATATTATTATTTTAGGCCTTAAGCACATGGAAGCCCCATGAATTATTACTTTATGCAAACCTTCTTAGAAATTAGAAACAATTTTGTGTCTGATCAATTTCATTCATATTGTTTCCAAGGGACTTGAAGGTATATCTTGTACCTACCTCCAATAATGAGTCTTTTGAGTCATAAATTTGTAGTGAAAAATCAACTTTCTTTGTGTATCATATATATGTGGTCAAAGTGCAATTTTGGTCCCATATCTTTTGCTCAGTTCCCAATTTGGTCTTATATATTTTGTTGTAGCACTTTTGGTCCCATATCTTTGCAAAAGGTCCTAATTTGGTCCCATATCATTTTTGGTCTCAAATCTTTTGGTCAGGTTGCAGAATAGGTCCCATATCTTTGCAAAAAGATCAATTTTTCCAACCAACGGTTGATCCTTTAGAAAAGATATGAGACCACTTCTGCATTTTATCCAAAGATATAGGATCAATTCTGCAATTGACCTAAAGATATGAGACCAAATCTACAACAAAAAAAGATATAGGACCAAATTGGGACCTGATCCAAAGATATGGGACCAAAAGTGCAATAAAAAAAGATATGAGACCAAATTGGGTCTTTGACCTGTATATAATAATATAACCCAAACGTTCGGCATATATGAATTCAGTCATTAATTCAGAATGAAGCTTTTTTACTTTTAGGCTTTAGCCTGCCACAAGGTAAAGGGGATATAATTTCTTGCTCAAAGTTATGGTATATATGTTTTCTTCTTTTTTTTTTTCCAAATTAAGAGCAGGTAACTTAACTTATGATGAATCTGTCAGTTGCTCAAGTCAATTCTGTCCTTAAGTTGATTTTCTTTTGTTTTCTAAAATTTGTCACTGTTCCCTTAATCCTTATGATTAAATTTATAGTGAAAGTGTTGGACTGGGGTGAGGATGGTGTCGCCACAGCTGCTGAAACTGCTGCTTTACGGGCATCATTTCGACAGGAAGTTGCTGTCTGGAAAAAACTTGACCATCCAAATGTCACAAAGGTACAGACCTGTTGTCTTCATCCTACTAATTTAATATATGAACTACTTGTTGTTATTGAACAAAATTGATGTAAGAAGTGGCTGCTGTGGTAGCATTATACTTCACTACTCTTTAATCTGTAGAAGTAATAAAACTTTGATAGTTTGAATTGTCATCTCTCCTTGAAATGCTTAATTTTCTTTACCTGTTTAATTTGTTAATGAGGAACTGTGAATTAACTGTTAAGTTCTAAAAAGGATATTTTGTTTATCACATGCCTTGCGGCCTTGGCTTCATTTTTATAATTGTTTGTTATTTGTTCTTGCAACAGTTTGTTGGAGCGTCAATGGGAATATCTAATCTTAAGATTCCCACAAAAAACGCTTCTTCTGATGGTCAAAATTCCCTCCCTTCTAGGGCATGTTGTGTTGTTGTTGAGTATATCCCTATGGGGAATCTAAAGCAATTCTTGTACAAAAATAGGCATAAGAAGCTGGCTTTCAAGGTTGTGATTCAACTGGCTTTAGATCTTTCTAGGGGGTGAGTCCCATTTTCTTTTACCTCCAATTCTTGTGGCTACATTTCTTTTTTCTGAATTAAAATATTTTTTTTCCTCTTGTTGCCAGTCTTAGCTATCTACATTCGAAGAAGATTGTACATCGTGATGTCAAAGCAGAGAATATGCTACTAAATGCCAATGGAAAATTGAAAATAGCTGATTTTGGAGTTGCACGTGTTGAAGCACTTAATCCCAGTGATATGACTGGAGAAACTGGAACCCTTGGATATATGGCACCAGAGGTATCTGTTTCGTTTTAGAGTAAATTAGTGATTTAGTTATAAAGGATTACTCTGTTTTTAATTTGTTCTTCTAAAGATAAATCTTTTTAATTTAGTTCTCCAAAGATTTTACCCCAATGAAAATGAACCCTCAATTAGACAAATTTTCTCTATTTCGTAAATTGGATCTAGATTTGTCTAGTTGGTATTTTCCCCCTAAAGCATATTTTAAGCAAATTTTCACCTAAAATAAGGTTATTTTCCTAATCACTAGGCTTTAAAATTTTTCCTTAAGGCTATGTTTGAGAGTTTTAGTGAGGATGGAGAGGAGAGGACATTAATGGACACTAATAGGGTGGAGAGGAGAGGATATTAATGGACTGAGTAGATATGTTGTTTGAGAGTTTTTAATGAGGAAAGGAATGGACACTTGTTAATCTTGTTTGGAAGTTATTAGTAATGGAATGGAATGGAGTGGACACATGTTATTTTTTGTTAGTATAAGGATATAATTGTCATTAAAAAATTATAAAACTGTCCACTCCTTCCTTGGCACCCCAAATTGGGGTGCCAGCAAAAATTGAATTTTGGGGTGCCAAGTGTCCCTCCTTATCCACTCCACTCCCCCTTAAAAAAACTGTCAAACATAATTTTTTTACCTTTTGTCCCTTCCTCTCCTCTCCATTCCCCCCTTGACACTCGATCCAAACATACCCTAAGGCCACTATTTCGGGTACATAATCCATGTGTACTCTCTTTTATTAATTGGGGAATTTTCCAAAGTGACAGACTGTTTGGATTGAGGGAAAATCTGCAAGGGGCCAAAAAGAGAGACTTCATCTTTGAAGGACTGAATTGCGGAAAAAAATAGTTATATTTTAATGACTAAATTATTAATTTCATCTTTTTTTAGGCCAAATTACATTTTTGGTCCCATATCTTTCGCTCAGGTCTCAATTTGGCCTCGTATTTATTTTGTTGTACTTTTAGTCTCATATCTTTTGCTCAGGTGTAGAATTGGTCATATGTTTTTTTTTGTTGCAGATTTGGTCTCATATCTTTTCAAAAAGTTCCACCGTTAGTCCCACAATATGGAACCTTTTACAAAGATATGAGACCAAAAGTGCAACAAAAAAAGATATATGACCAAATTGAGACCCGAGCAAAAGATATGGAACCAAAAGTGTAATAAAAAAATATATAAGACCAAATTTAGACCTGAGCAAAAGATATGAGACCAAAAGTGAACTTTGACCATTTTTTTAATTGGAAAAGAAATGCTTATGTTGTTAGCTTGTTTATGGGCTACTCTGGAATTGAAATAAGGATTTTTCTATGAATTGAGATGGAAGAAATGTGTTCTATTCACTAACACCATATGGGTAGCTAAGCTAACACAATGTCCCCCTGAGACATCTTATTTGCATGCAAATAGAACACATATGTGTAGGTTCTGGAAGATGGAAGATAGGCATTTCCAGTAATCTCAACATTGTACAAATATATGTGTAGGTTCTGGAAGGTAAGCCTTACAATAGAAGATGTGATGTCTATAGCTTTGGCATTTGCCTGTGGGAAATATATTGTTGTGCTGTGCCTTATCCAGATCTTAGCTTTGCTGATGTGTCTGCTGCAGTTATCCGTCAGGTTAGTTCATTTAATGAACTATTCTTAACAACTTTATATTTAAAATCACCAATTACAGGATGACTCATTAGTTTTTTTCTGGACTAAAACTCTATTTTGGTCCCTTACATATTATTATTTTCTCAATTTAATCCTTTATAAGTTATTTTGTTTTCAATGTCAGTCTCCTATCAAATGTTTAAATAATTGGTAATATATTATTATCTTTAGTTTATTACGTAATATTTTAATATTTAAGTAATGCGAAAGCAAATTTTATTTTTATATTAAAAAAAAATTTAAAAGACTTTTATAAATTTTTATGTAAAATCTTAAAAATATAAAAAATTATTTATAATGACTTACTTTAATTACAAAAGAATGTGTCTACGTAGAAATTAACATGTTGTGTTATCAGTTAATGGTGTATTTCATCTTCAATTAACATTGTTACATTATTAATTTAGTTAAAACTTAGACAAATGGACTAACATTCAATGTTGTTAAGATTGAGATCTTAATTAGGATTGGAAGAAGTACAAGATAGATCAGATCCTAAGATCCCTATCTTTCTTTATAAAAAAATATATACATATATGTATAATTATAAATAAAATAACCAATATCATAAGTTCATAATCTTAACATAAAGTTTATCCACAAAAACAAACAACTAACTAGCTAACATCCATACATAACGTTGATGGTTCTTACATATCCATAAAATTAAAGAGATAAACAACAAGAAGTTCATCCAATTCATTAAACTAAATATAAAAATTCTGAAACATGTCGTATTTCAAGCATCAAATTCATTCATATCATCATCGTCTTCTATGGCATAATCAAAATTTCCCATCTTTGATGGCATCATCATCAATGTTTTGGTCTTCAAAACAAAACAAAAAATTGCAAAGTGTTGAAGTCCCACATTGCTTGGTTAAAAGGCTTTCTAACACTATATATATATTAATGAGGCAACCCTCTCCCTTTGAGAGCTCTTTTGGGGAGAGTTAGGCCTTTCTACATAGTATCAGAGCCAGGTTTAGGGAAGATAGCATGATCTTACGATCCTCTACTTGTAAGATTGCGATCCTACAACGATTGCACCCATAAACTGATCCAGCATGGGATCAAGTAAAGAATTAGGCAATTATCTTGCAAGATCTTACAATCTTACAAATAATCTTGACATTATTGCTAACATGAATTAAAAGACAAATTGTGAACGACCAAGTTGAGAAGAAAAATCTAATAGGGACCAAATTAAGAAAAAATGAATATATGAGGGACTAAAATAGATTTTCAGGTTAAGTTTTTTAAAAGTTTTCTCTATATTGCTTGTACATTATTTTTGTTTGGACACATTCTATTTTCAACGGTTAACTTGATAGAAAAATGTAAAGAACTTTATATTTAGTCTTGTTCTTATCTTTATTTGCTTAGTCAGCTCTCAGCCTCTCACCCTTTCGCCCATGAGTATTGCAGTAATGTCACTGTCATGTCTCAAAGTGTGCTTGCTCTCATCATTTAGTTGGATTTGCATGTGCTAAGCTTAACCGTTTGAACTATTATGGCCAAAAGGAACTTCTGGAATTGGAACTACACCATTTCTTTTGGGTGTTTAGAGCATTTATGAGTTTAGGAAATAGTTTTGATGTCATCCTCACATGATGTTAGTGTTCATTTTGATGCTAAAACAGCAGCAACATTCATCTGATAATATATATATGTGTGTGTACATTTGTTGGGGTTGATGCGCAGAATTTACGACCCGAAATCCCAAGATGTTGTCCGAGTTCTTTGGCGAGCATCATGAAGAAATGCTGGGATGGGAATCCAGACAAGCGTCCAGAAATGGAGGAGGTAGTGACAATGTTGGAAGGCATAGACACAAGTAAAGGAGGAGGAATGATACCAGATGATGTCACTCCAAAGTGCTGTTTTGGCCCAAAACGTGGTCCCTAATTATCACTCTTTCAATCCAATATCCATTGATGAGGCAGAAAAAGCTAGAAATTTGCAGATGGTGAATCATGTTTCATGCTTTGCAGGTGGAAAACAGGGAAGATGATGATGAAATCAGAAGGGAGAACATTGATTTATTTAATAAGGCAAAACTACTAATTTCGTCCCAAAACTTTACACCAGCCGTAAATTTCGTCCCCAATTTTTTTTTATGTCAATTTTGTCCCTAATATTTTATATTTTGGTCAATCTTATCCTTTGACTAACTTTCAATATATTAACCACAGACTACATTCTGTTTTTCAATATGAGTTTGAATTTGAGTTTTTTTTTAGATTTATTATGCATTACATATCATTAGCCACGTAGGTTCTATCGTTAATATTTGGTTCAAGAGTAAAGGATAACATTGACCAAAATGAGAAATATTGGATCAAAATTGACAACAAAAAAAGATTGGAGATGAAATTAACAGTTAAGGTAAAATTTGGCGACAAAATTGATGTTTTTGCTATTTAATAATCACTGCAAACTCTTCTCGTTAGTGCATGAAAAAGGGTCTATTAATTTCTTTTCTTGAATTCATTTTGGTCCGCCTTTCTTTTTGTTTGTCTTTGTTGTGGGTGTTCATTTGATCACATTTACAGGTCACAGTACACCCATCTCTTCGCATGTGTTCAAAGTAAATTATTCTCTTTTATTTATTTTCAAGTTAAAAAGTATCATTTTTTTTAAAGGAAGTGATGACTCGTTCTAACAAAATATAATCTAATCAAAATGTAATTTAGTTTGAAGCGACTTATTGTGTGTAGAAAATCATCTATTCGATTTATTTTTTTTAAGGGTTATTTACTTATTTTATAGTCGAGAACATTGGTGTATTGGATATCTTCTTTTTTTTTTTTTTTTTTTTTTTTT
>QANZ01041611.1:35222-72713 GCA_003254925.1 Chamaecrista fasciculata
TTTTTTTTTTTTTTTTCTTTTTTCAAATTGATTCCTCGGGGTTTTTCTTTTTAGGTAAATTCTACATAATGGTGATGGGTTTGGCCTATTTTCGGATAAGGTTTTTTGGTTTAAAAAGTGTCAAATAAGGGCCTGTGATTTGCTCAATTAACAAAAATAAAAAATCCTGAGGTTTATTTTTGTTCAAAATTTAACGAAAATTTTGACTAAAATACTATTTTAAAATTCTAACTATTAATTTTTACGAGTTTGACTCTATTTGTATGAGAGGATTTTGACAGCAAAAAAAGAAAAATTTGGTAGTAATAAATGAAATTTCACTCCTCTCTCCACCTTATCATCCTCTCTCTAAAACCAGCCAATCTCTCTCCCAACAGAACAAATCAGGTACAGTCAAATAGGATCAGAAAATTGGAGAAAGAGAGGAACGAATTCAAAAGCCCAAATGCGAAATGGAGAATCAGGTACATTCAACCGTTACAAAGTTAAGAAGGGTGAGAATTTAGGTTTTTGTGGTGTGTGGTTTTTTCTTTCTTTTGGCTTTGGAGGCAAAACGTTGGTAAAAATTAATAGATAGGGTTTTAAAATAATATTTTAGTCAAAATTTTCATCAAATTTTGGACGAAAATATAGCTTAGGACCTTTTTTATTAACGAAGCAAACCACATGCCCTTATTTGACATTTTTAGACCACAAGGACCTTATCTAAAAATGGGCCAAACCACAAGGCTATTTTGTGTAATTTACCCATCTTTTTAAGCTTATCACATTGTTTTTATTTTTTATTTTTGTCATACGTTATTTTTATTAATAGTATTAACTTTTAGGGAAGGATTAGGTTTATAATGGGTTGGTTAGGGCTCATTATTTTATTTGACGGATTGGGTTGGGTTGACGGGTTGACTTATACTTTTTTTTTTCAATTTGGTTCCTCTTAGATATTTTTTTCTCAAGTTGGTCCTTCATAATTTGTTTTTAGGGACTAAAATGAGAAAAAAAAAAGTCTACAAAGGGACCATATTGAGAAAATAATAATATTTTAGAGACTAAAATATAAATTCAACTATATGGAAAATATTTTTTATTTTCATTTTTACTAACAAGTGAGTTGAATTGAGTGGATTCAAAATTTTAAAAACTTGCAATTCAATTCAAACCACGTCCAACTTCAATTTCTAGCTCAAATTAACTTATGAGTCCAATCCAAACCATCTCAAACTAATTCATTGAACACCCATATTAGCTTTTCTACATAAATTTTAACTAAATTGATGGTGTAATTGACATTAATCCAAAACGTAATACTATTAGTTGACCAAATGATGTGCTTTAGTAAATAAATTTATATTTGGCCAAAATTACATTTTGGTTCTTAATATTTGTCTTAAATTTTATTTTGGTCCTTAATATTTTTTTTATTTCGTTTTAGTCTTTAATGTTTCTTGAAAGTTTTGTTTTAGACTAACTACTAAATGTGGTCATATCTTTTGTTTTAAGTTTGAATAGAATGAAATTGGAGCTACACGTTATATTCAATGAGTTCTTTCTTTTTTTAGTTGGGACTTGGGATCATCAACAAATAAGGTCAAATTAGGCCTAAAATTAAGTATGAAAGTGGGTCATTCATTTAATGAAGTTAGTCATATTTCTTTCATTTCAAATTCGAATATTATGAGGTCAGACTTATGAGTTACTTTTAACAAGTTATTTCTCTGTCTTGTTAGAGTCGATGGGACAAGGTTAAATAATCGAAAGATGGTGGTATTAGTGTTTTGAAGAAACACATTTTCAAAGTATTATTTGACCTCGTTTGTCAATGACTCTAATTGGACAGAGAAAAAAATTGTCAAAAGTAACTTGTAGCTTCATTTTTGTTACATTCAGACTTGAAAAGATAGATATATGGCCCCAACTTCATAAAACGAGAGACCTGCATCGGGCCCGATTCGACCTTACTTGTCAACGACCCAATTGAAAAAATAAAAACTCATCAAATGTAACTTGTAGCTCCATCGTTCTCATTTGGATTTGAAATGAGAGAAATATTACTACATTCAATAGTGGAACTTATTAAGGACCAAAATGAAAATGTTGGAAAACATTAAGGATCAAAATGGAATACAAAAAATACTAAGGAATAAAATAGAATTTAAGATAAATATTAGAGACCAAAATGAAGTTTTGACTATTATATTTTATTGTTATTAATATTAACTTTTAAAAGTAATTTTTCAAAAATTTTACATAAAATTTCTAAAATTGAGTGTAAGTCTAAGACCCATGTTGCCAATCCTTAAGACCTTAACTATGTTCTCATACATAGATGGGATAGGGCCACCAAGGCAACAAGCTCTGACAGTTCTCAAAATAGGCTCCACTCAATGGGCCAGCTCTTCGGTTTGCTTAAATATATATGGACTGGGCTTATAAATTTAGGTTGTTCTTTTAAAATGGTCCAAGCTTGGTTAAACAATTTTTTTAAAAAAAAAACTATAAAATAAAATTATGCTTATATACGTAAAAAGTAAGGCTATGTTTGGTTACGATTTTAATCAAATTAAATTTGATTATTATCTGAAAAAAGCGGAATAATCTTGGTTGTTTACATGTTATTCAAAAATCATATTATAATATATATTATCAACACTCAATTACTATTGTCTATAATTACTTATACTTTAATATATATTCAAATATACATAAAAAGTATTTTAATTATTTTATATTATCCTCCATTTCTTACATCTACAACAATCTCTTTCCATTATATTACTTTTCACCTAATTTTTTAACATTTTTTTTCTAAACTATTATAATTAGTCTTTTACTTTTAATTATCTTTAATTTTTAATAAAATAATAATGGTAATTTATTTTTTATTTATTTGTTAATTAATATTCTATTTTTATTATTAAAAATAATTTCTATCCCTCTTATTAAAAAAATTAACTATATAAATCTAAAAAAACAAATTCAATCAACATATTTAAAAATTTAATTTTAAATAATGGTTCATGATTATTTTAGAACAACTTGGTACGTTTCCAACTTTTATTTTCTTTATTAAGGGCTGATGCGTTATCTCAGTAAAAATTAGATGACCGAAAAATCATTTTTTTATCTAAAATTTATTTTGGAAAAATTAAATAACTATAATCGTAATATAGAGAGAGTACAAGATGGACGATGACCGTTATTTTAACCCAAGCCCCAAATCATTCACGATTTTAATATTACATGAACCAACCAACTCGTATTTTTTAACACAAGAAAAAAAAAATTTAGGACAACTCGATACATTTTTCACTTTTATTTTATTTATTACGGACTAGTGCTTATACTTAGTAAAAATTAGATAACAAAATTCTATTTTTTGTCCAAAAAAAATATTTTGGCAAAGTTGGATAAGCAATGGAATAATCAACAAAAAGAAACAAAAATGTTGTCTTTTTAATAATTAGATTATTTCAAATCTCATTGCAAAAAGTCATCAAAAAGCATAATCAAATTTTAGTAAATCTAATCCGAACAATTATAATTGTTTACCATTTCAAAAAAACAAATTCAACCTTTTTTTCTATTTCTACATATATACAGTTTATCAATTTTCATATCCTTCTATATCTATTAATCACAATCATTATATACTTATTTAAATAATTTCACATTTAAAATTTCTTTTTACCAATTATTACCCAAACAATATTTCAACTAATAATCTAACGATTTTTTATAATCTGATTATAGTCAGATTATAATCCTTCCAAACATAACTTAAGTTATATTGTAAAGGAAAATAACCTTGACCTTTTTAAGATAATATATATATATACTTTAATACGTGTAGAAATCAGGGTTATTAAAACCGGACCGGCCGGTCCAACCGGGGATCGGACACCAGTCCGGTCCGAGTCATGCCAAGAACCGGACAAGCACATAACCGGTCAACAACCGCCCAAACTGGTCAATAACCGGAAAAATCGGAGTGAACCGGATGGTTTAGGGGTTGAACCGATTTAACTTGTTGGCTTGTGGGTGTCGGAAAATCGGGTCTGAGATTAGAAAGGAGAAGAAGAAGAAGGGGTGAGAGTGAGAGAGGAAAGTTCGATTAAGTGAAATCGGTGATCTAAAAGCAGTGAAGGTTGTGAGATTTGTCTTGGATTTCCTAATGAACACGATCTGCCTCGTAGATTTCCTGATGAACACGATCTGATAGTGAGAGGAGAGAGAGTGGCGGATGATGAGCGAGCTGAGGAAGACGCATGCCAGATCTGATTGATGAGCTAGTTGAAGGTCTTGGGCTTGTGGTGGGGATCAATATTCTTTTAAATAAATTAATAGGCCACTTGTTCTAAGGAAAGTAGATTTATTAATTTAATTTTTGAATCAGAATCAGAGGAGGTAGCTTTAAAATGGATGGGTATTAGGGAAGGTAGGGAAGTCATAGGGCTTCGTGAATAACAAGAAAAATAAAGCATTTAATGATTAGACATTTTCTTTTTAATTTTCAGAAAATTGAAAAATAAAATCACCACTTTAAAGGTCCAAACAGGATTGGTCTTTTTTTTTAAAAAGGAATTTATTGTTTTATTATTTATTAATTAATTTATTTATAAACGGTCCGACCCCGGTTGAACCCCGGTTGGACCATTGAACCTTGAACCGCTGCTTCACCCGGTTCAATGACCGATCCGATTTTAATAACCTTGGTAGAAATCGTGAATTCATTATTATATTTTAGGTTCTTTTTAAAGGCTAAAAAGGTCTAGTCAAATCTATGTTGAATTCAAGTCACATATTATAAGGCTTGATCTTATCTTTTTATTAATTTGGAAGATGATAATTGATAGTGGTGGCACCACTTGTTTTTGTAGCAAATCACACTGTGTGAGTGTCTATCTCTCTCACTGGTGGAAGGAACTTGGACATTTTCACAGTAACATTATTCAATCACTTTTTTTTGGTACATTTATTCAATCACTTTATCCAATGCCTCAATTTTCCAATGTAAATCCAATTTGTTTTTATTCCAAGACACTTTTGGACATTAGTCAAACCAAATTCATCACCCTGCAAAATGGTTTTGTGACTTGGACATCATGCACTCTTTTTCTTTTCTTTTCTTTTCTTTTTTTTGCTAAAAAAAAGTTTAAGCGAGTTGGACCCTAAGGGCTCACCAAGACTAAGACATATTTCCAAATTCTATGAGCACTTATAGAGGTATTTACAGATCGCCTACCAACAAAGCTTCACATCGGTAGCGGAAATAAAATTCACGACCTTGTGGGTTATGAGCCAACAATTATTGGCACACCATGCATGCACTCTTTAACTATATATGTAGTTCCCTTACTTTACAAACTATGTAATTAATTTATTAATGAACATTAGATTTTTGAGAGAAGTAATTAGTCTCACATAAAATAATAAGTTTATGTTTAAATATTTATTATTATTTTAATTTTTATAAGTATCCTCTAATAGAAGTAATCTTTTTTGAGACACATACTATTGGCGTTAAATATAAGTATATCTTTTAACAAGAATTTAAATTTAAATTTACCATGTAAGAGGTTAGTCTCTTTCATTAAATCCAATTCTTATTAATTGTTTAAATCATTATTGAAAGACGAAAGTGGTGTTTTTCATCCTGTCTTGTTTTGATTGATTCTTTCCTATAAAAAAAACATAAAAAGAAGCCTTTATATTTTTTTTTTCGATTTAGTCATGGGTATTTTCGGCCTATCAGTATAACGACCTAAGCGAAGACTAATCCCATTCGGGCCTCAGAGACGAAATAGCCAGAACTCTCCCAACAATGTCAAAGCGTTTATATTTAATAGCCAACAATATTTCAATAAAATTGTTCCTAGTGAAAAATAAATAACTATGAAAAACTGGAAAAATAAAGTCATTAATTTCATGCTTACAACTCACTTTCCAAATTAAAGTTTTAAATCTTTGGACTTGGTTCCTCTGAAATGGGATTGATGGTGTAATTAGTATATTTTAGAAAGAGATAGAAAGAAGTAAAGAAAAAGAATGTGAGTGATCTTACACATTTTTAATGTTTTTTTACTATTAATTAAACAAAAAATATATTTTAATTTTAAATTAATATAAAATGCAACAATAATTATATAATTATAAAAAATTAATATTTTTCTACTAAAATTTTAAAAAATAGATTCAAAATTTATTTTATCATTTTTATAATAACAAAAGTATTCTTGGTATTTCCAAAGTATATAGTTAATTTCAATTATATCTCTAAAGTTGTCTAAAGTTGTTTTGGGTCAATTGTACCCCCAAAGTATGATGCCAGTTTCAATTATACCTCAAAAAGTTTTTGGATCAATTGTACTTTTATTTTTTCTTTTTTTGTGTCAATTGTATCTTCAATTTCAGAGTACAATTGACTTAAATGTAAAACATTTAGGAGTACAATTTATCTAAAAAAATTTGGAGGTACAACTAAAATTGACCTCGTACTTTAGGGGTACAATTGACCAAAAAATTTTTTTCAGGTACAACTTCATACTTTAGGGATACCCAATAGTATTTTTACCTTTTATAATTATTAGATCTTTTACAAATAGATCAAATTGAAATTTTTTTTGTATATATATTTTAACTAAAAAAAATACACAAATTTAGGTTATCATTATAAAAATATATTAAAAAAAATCTTAAGTTGTATGAAATGATTGAAATCTTTCACACGTCATTGACAGATACACAAGTTTACGGAACTTATATAATTATTGGTGTTTTACTGTTTTAGAATGCTACGTTCATGCGATGTAGGTGTAAGTAAGAGAGAATGGTCCAAAATCAAGTCAATTTATTATACATAATTCATCACTCTATTAAAATTGATTCACTAATCGGTTTATTTTAAATTAATTAAATTTATAATATGTAGTCAAGCAACTTTTTTTCGATGATTATCACCTAACTTTAGGTTAGTGATTTTAACAAAAAAAAACTTTAGGTTAGTGATAAATTAAATAATTCATGGTGCATTTATATTTGGAAACCTAAATTAATCGAAGGTTTTAGGAAAAGGCTAAAGTTTGTGCAAGTGTTGTATGCCTAATGGTTTGAGAAAAGTGACCATGAACATGGTTTCTAGTTTCTACTAGAATCATCTCAACTTGCATCATCATTCTTTTTTTTTCTCGGTGTTCTAAATACTAATGTTATAATTATAAAATTGGATATAATATTTTTTTAGACGAATTAATAATTGATCTCAAAATTTGTATATAGAGTCAATAGATCAATCCTTAAATAATTAAAATGGACAAAACAATCCCTGAAATATTACAATTGCTAATTAACAATTTGGTCTCATGGTCTAATTCAGGGATAAAAAAATACAAAGTGAACACAAATTCAAGAAGTATAAAATCAATTTAAATTTAGGGTAAATGACACTTTGGTATCCTGTAATTTGGTCATATTTCATTTTGGTGCCCTGTTGTTTAAAAAGTGACACTTTGGTATCTTATAGTATTCTCTGTTAACACTTTGGTACTTTTTTGGAGCTATGTTATAATTTTAACAATAAAAATTTTGCAAAAATTATATATTGACCCCTAATATTTTCAGAAAATTACAAACAGGTCACTGAATAGTGGATACATATTATCTAGGGACTAAAATGAAAACTATAAAAAATTGGGACTATTTTGCAATTCTATTGTTTTTCCTATATTTTTCAAAAATTATGTTTTGACCCCATATTTTTTTTATAATTTTCATTTTAGCCCCTGATAATATGTATCTAGGGACCTATTTGTAATTTTCTAAAAATATTTGGGGTCAATATATAATTTTTGCAAAATTTGTGATGGTTAAAATTTCAAAATAACTCTAAAAAGGTACCAAAGTGTTATCAGAGAATACCACTGGGTACTAAAGTGTCACTTTTAAAATCACAGGATACTATAGTGAAATATGACCAAACCACAAGGTACCAAAGTGTAATTTATCCAAATTTTATAAACTAAATCATTGACAATTGAAATATTTCAGAGATTACATCATGTATTTCGATTATTTAAAGAGTAATTTATTGACTCGATGTAAATTCAAGGACTAAATAATAAGGATTATCTATTTTTTTTAAATGGCAAAGTGGTGATTATAATGGAGGTTAACGTCATTCTTTATGGGACTGGATCCTCTGCTGTCCAGCACATGGTGCTGTGTAGCGAGGATCAGTCGCCGAGCGCCACGTGTGCGCCAATGTACACGTGGCGCTCGGCGATTGGTCCTCGCCGCATAGCACCATGTGCTGGACAGCAGAGGATCCAGCGCCATTCTTTATATTATTTATCTCTTACATAAAGTGAAAGTTTATATAAATTTTTTTGTATATATTTTTAAAAATCTCAATATATATATAAATTTTATCCGTACAGAAATGCCACTTTTAAAGTTGAATTGAAAGGACTTTTAAAGTTGATAGGTACCTTGTATTTGTAATTTTGGATATAAAGTATAAACACCCTTGTCATACATGGTGTCATACATAAAATTTATTTTGTTCTAAACATTGCAATGAATTTGGTTAATATGGAAAAATTTTAAAACTACCATCTTCAAAATATAGATTAAGAATTTGAAAATAATATTTAATTCTGTTCAATATGATAAAATATAAAAATAATAAAAAAATCTTTTTTATTTATGAATTCTCATTACATTTTTCCTAATATCTTTAAAAGAAATTCAAAAATTAAGAGACAATGATGTGTCAGGACAGTTTTTCTTCTAACACAGAGCTAGTTCGAATGTATCCAGACTGAAACTATGTTATGGTACATTGCTAGTCTTCTTAAAAGTTTTCAATTTTAGTTTGGCTAAAACATCATTTTGGTCCTCAAACTTTACACCAACTATCAATTTTGTCCTCAATCATTTTTTGCAATCAATTTCGTCTCCAATGTTTCAATTTTTTGTCAATTTCATCCCTTGACTGATTTCTTTCAATTAAATAACAATAGATTTCATTATATTTTTCTATCAATTTTACATTATATATCATTAACTACATAAATTTTGTCATTAAATTTGGCTAAAGTAAAATCAAAGGATAAAATTGACTGAAATGTGAAACATTGAAGATGAAATTGGCTGAAAAAAAAGATTAAGGACAAAACTGATAATTGGTATAAAATTTAGGGACCAAAAGAGTGCTTTTGCCTTTTTAATAATTAATATTATTTTTCTCAATAAGTATACCATGTTATCTAATTCTTTTTCAATGTTACCTTAAACCCTAAACACTTGATCATATTATGGACTAAATTTGAAGTATATGTTTTTATATATTTATGATAAAATTCTTATAGTAATTGATAAGTAAAAAAAAAAAACTCAAACTTAAGCAATTTTACAAAACGAATATAACAAATGGTGTACTTGTTGGTCACTTTCATAAACAAGTATATTATTTGATATTTTTTTCAAAGATTAAATTATATACTTCAATTTTAAAAACTAAATTATTAACTTGATAATTTTTTAAAGACAAAATTATTAATTTACTTGTAATAATATTTAAACTTTATCATTTCTTTTACCTTTTTTTTTGGGATCATCTAACAGAGCACACGTTAAAAAATTATTTAATTGCTTAGGATATATTAAAAGTAACTAAAATTTTTTCATAGCATTAATTTATTTTTTTCACTATTTCGTTTATGGCAAAAACACCCTTATATATATTTTTTTTCTCTCTATACCCTTATATATTAAAGATATTTACACCTATTCTAATAAGAAATTCTCAGAATTTTTCTTGTTACTGAAACTCCGAATTTTAAACCATCATCAAACGTTTTCTTTTTTTACTTTCAGTCTCACATTTTTTTGATCAATTTACATAATTAGTCTCATATATTTGCAAAAAAGTTTCGTATAAAATTAATTATGCAACCTGACCAAATAATATGAAACAAAATCGAGACTTAGACAAAAAATATTAGACCAAAAGTACATTTTGACCCCTTTTTTTTTATTATTATCCTTTATGCTCTTAATTATTTGAGAAGCCTTACCATTTGCACATGATCCAAAGGGAGACTGGATGAGGATGAATTCAAAAGGGAAGGGCATAATGGTAAATTTGAGAGGGAGTTCAAATTGGTTCTATAACTTTTTTCAAAGTACGCTTTTGGTCCTGTAACTTTTGTTCAGGTCTCGATTAGTCTTATAACTTTTTTGTTACACTTTTGGTAATATATCTTTTGGTCAGACTATAAAATGAGTCCTATATTTA
Source organism: Chamaecrista fasciculata (assembly GCA_003254925.1). Taxonomy (NCBI): domain Eukaryota; kingdom Viridiplantae; phylum Streptophyta; class Magnoliopsida; order Fabales; family Fabaceae; genus Chamaecrista; species Chamaecrista fasciculata. Next base: position 45,514 of record QANZ01041611.1, read on the forward strand.
TACAAAATGTTTCACATTATGGAACAAACGATGAGTTTTTGTAAAAATATGGACCAAATCTGCAACTTGACCAAATGATATATACCAAATCGAGACTTAGACAAAAGATACAAGACTAAAATGACAGTTTGACCCTTTTATTTTTTATCCTTTATAGGCGTTACCATATTTGCACATGATCCAAGGAAGGGGCATAATGGTAAATTTGAGAAGGAGCTTCCTTGGCGTCTGGTTTTGCACTCAGAAAACAGAGCACATGATAATGATGACGATACCATATATATATATATAGCTATAGCTAGCTTTCTTTTATTTTCTTTATAAATTAACAAAACTCACAAACTCGTGGGTTAGTTCTTTCTTTCATAATAACATCAAAGTGAAGAGTGAAGAAGAGGTATATTTAAATATATATGATGGGGTTAGGGAGAACAACGACGTCGTTTATGAGGGATTTTCTGAGCAAGTGCGGCGGCGGCTACGGCGTAATCGACGGCGGCTTCGCGACGGAGCTTGAACGCCTCGGCGCCGATCTCAATGATCCTCTTTGGAGCGCCAAATGCCTTCTCACTTCGCCGCATCTCGTCCGAAGGGTATAACCTTCTCCTTCTTTTTCAGTAATTAACAATTTAGGTTAAGTGCACTTTTGGTCCCTTAACTATGACAAAGGTTTCATTTTGGTCCCATAACTTTTTTTGTTGCAATTTTGGTCTCATAACTTCTCAAAAGGTTTCACCGTTAGTCCCTTGGTGAATTCCATCCATATTTAGTCGTTAAGTATGACGTGACTAGGATCATGATGTGGCAAAATAAGATGAAATGGACTGAAATAGCTTAATTCAAACTACAACGGGTTCAATTTTTTGTACACAAATCAACCTGCTAGTCCAACTAAAAATAACGATTTGGATTATTTTTTGGGGTTGGCAGGTTGACCCAACTCACTGAACACACCTACTTTTAGACATAATATATTAATATTGAACTAATATTTACTTCAAATTTTGTTTCGATCCTTAATATTTTTTCGGTTTTATTCTAGTTTGTTTTAATAAAGTTTGTCATATCTATTTCATTTTAAGATCAGATGCATCAAAATCAGAGTTATGGTTTACTTTTGATGAATTCTTTTTGTCTAATTGAGGCTGTCGATAAATGAGCTCAAATAGTACTTCCGAATTTCATATTAATATTTTGAACAAATCTACTTTCAAAGTACTACTTGATCTCGTTTTCTGATGTCCCCAACTAGACATAGGAAAAACTTGTCAAGAGTAAATTGAAGCTTCGATTTTGTTATATTCCAACTTGAAACGAGAGAAATATGACTAATTTCATGAAACAAGAGGCCCACTTCCATATTTGATGTCAAGCCTGATTTAATTTCCTTTGTCACCGACCTCCATTGAGCAGAGAAAAAACTTATCAAGAATAATCTGTAGCTTCAATTTTATTGTATTTGTACTTGAAATGTAAGAGATATGACTATATTTTGTATTTAAGGACCAATCGTTAAACCTATCAAAAAATATTAAGGAGCAAAATAGAATTGTTAGGAAACATCAACAAATTTTGAACAAAAAATATTAATGACCAAAACAAATTTTGGAGCAAACATTAGCTATCAAAATGAAAAATTGACCTTTGTTTTGAAAAATATTCTTCATTGATTCATAGTAGCACACAGGTGTCATTTTCGAAGTCAAACCAAAATGTTGTGACGGTGCTTGTCGTCACGAAATCGCACTTACTAGATAAGAAATAACAAATAAGTTAACACACTATTATTCTACACGTTGCAATTTATTTTGTACACGTGTCAGTTATATGGTAAACCAAAGGTGAAGAGGCGATATGTTAGAATAACATGCGTTGGATTTCCTACCGTTAGACTTTTGCAAATTTTGCATAATACCACAAACGTCAAAACTTCAGTTTAATCCTTAAGTTATAGCATAAATTTCATTTTGATCCCTAAATTATTTTTTGTTTATTTAGTTTAAATTGTTTTTCATTTACTTTACTATTAGTCTAAAATATCATTTCCTCTTATTTATTATTTTGTTTTAAACAATTAAGATTGACGATTTCTCTCTTACAAAAAAAGTTGATAGAGAAAAAAAGGATTTTTTTTTTGTTTAATCACAAATTAGAGTAAATTTGTGCTTGCTTTTTATTTTTAATAAAAAATATTTTTCTTATAATAATACATATAAAAAAAAGTTTAAATTAGATGTTCAGCTCAAAGAAATCGATAAAAATAAAATGAAATCACATTAAAAATTTTCAATAGTATAGCTTTCTTTTATTGGTAGATTAATAATTAATAATATAGCTTTATAAACAAAACACAATAATAAAAGTAAACAATCAAATCACCTAAATTAAAGACTACTAGATATTCTTAGTGACAGACCTGTAAATTTATTGCAGTTTAAAGAAAGAAAATAAGTGTTAGAGAAAGAAATTATAAATTTTACTTAACAATTTCCTCTTTAACTATTTTTTCCTCTTTATATTGTAGTGTATTTGTATGACTATAATTTACTTTTTGAGTGACTTTGTTTAATGTATGACAGGTTCACTTAGATTACCTTGATGCTGGAGCAAACATAATCACAACTGCATCTTATCAGGTATTTTGTCTTTTCATTGGATCCTCTTTAGAAAGGCTGAGTGTTTCAATTGTTAAATTGAGAAATTTTTAAATTATTAATGATTTTTGCTTTTTGAGCAAATTAATGATTTAGTCTTTGAACAATATAAATTTTACTTTAAATTTTGAAAAATAAAAATATACAATTTAATGTTTAATTGGTACAATTAAAATTTATTGGATAATTTTGTTAGAGATATTAATGAAAATTTAATGACATATTGGATATAAATTTAAATTTCCTTAAAATTATGATAAACTATGAAAGTTAAAAAGTCATATTTATTGTAAAATTTGAATTAATATTTTAGTTAAACAATCAAATTAATTGCAATTATATCTTTTAAGGACTAAATCATTATTTTTAAGAATCAAATCCTTAATTTATTCTTACTCTATTTGATCTATTTGATGTAATATACCAATATTGTTAGAATCAGACTGGTCAGTTCAATTATTCCAAGTTAGGGGTGGCAATCTCAACCCATTACCCACCAACCCAACCAACCCAACAACAAATTAACAACCCAAACCCAACCCATTTAGATAATGGGTTAAGATAGGTTGGGTTCAAAATTGACCCATTAAAATTTAGGTTGGGTTTGGTAAAACCCATGGGTTACCCAACCCAATCCAAATTTGTATCAAAACTATATAGTTTCATGAAAGGGGTAAATATGCAATTTTATAAATTTTTGCAAAAATTACAAAATGCCCCCCAAAAAATTTCAAAATTTACAAAAACGTCCTAAACCATAATATTTGAGGACTAAAATGAAAATTATAAAAAACATTTTGGACCAAAATTGTAATTTTGAAAAATATTGAAAAAAGGATAAAATTACAGATTAGTCCTAAATTTGAAAAAAAAATGCATTTTAGTCCCACCAAACTGTGAGTTAAGTGGAAGGAAGATGAATTTTGCAAATTTTTGCAAAAATTACATTATGCCCCTAAATATTTTCAAAATTTACGAAAAAGTCCCTAGATCATGATATTTGAGGACTAAAATGAAATTTTTTTAAAAAAACTGGGGTCAAAATGTAATTTTTGAAAATATGAAAAAGATGGAAACTGTCAATCAGTCCAAAATCTGAATAAAAATACTATTTAGTCTTAAATTTAAATAATTTAAAAATTATTCTAATTAATTAGTTTATAAATTAAATAATATAAATATTTTAAGATGGGTTTATGGTTGGGTTGGGTCAACCCTTAATTTTATGGGTCATGACCCACCCATGACCCATTTAGAAAATATAAATGGGTCATAAATGGGTCAATGACCCATTTATAACCCAACCATTTACAACCCAAACCAAAACCAATCCAACCCCACCATTTGCCACCCTTTTCCAACCATTGATTATACTGAAAAATAAATTGGTTCAACGCTAAAAACAATTTTAACAGTTGGATAGGATTGTACTAGAAATGATTGGAAAGAATTGCCAGAACCAAGTTAGACGAATGAATCGCTAAACAATCGCCCGATTTAATTAAAATATTAAAATTTTATTTTGACCCCTGAAATATCAATTTTATTTTTCAATTTAGTCTTTCAAAAACTTATTTCTTTCTTAATTAAGTCCTTAACAATTTTGTCATTTTTGTCCCTCAAATTGTTGTTTTTTATTTGAATTTGTACTAAATTAATACTATTTGATCATTAAATTAAAACTAATTGTATACTTTTTTTTCCTTGAATTTATACCAAATTAATACTATTTAGTCTTTAAATTTGAATTAAATTTTTTTTTAGTCTATGAATTTATACTAAATTTATACTATTTAGCATAGTATTAAAAACCGGTCCGGATCGGGCGGTCCGACCGGTGAACCGGAGCCCAGGCCGGTCCGGAGAAATAAAAATACCGGATTGCAGTTGAACCGGTGACTCACCGGTGCAATCGGCGAACCGTGAACCGGTTTGACCCGCCAAAGTTTGAAAAATTACATATTGACCCCAAAAAATTTTCAAAAAATTACAAATTAATCCTTGGATACATATTATAGATGGACTAAAATGAAAACTTTAAAAAAAATTTGGGGTTAATATGTAATTTTTACAAAACTTATTATGGTTAAAATTGCAAAATAGCTCCAAAAGTACTAAAGTGTTTAATATTTACTTTATATTTAAATTATTGCAATATATTAATGTGTATTTAATGAATATGTATATTTGAAAATGTATTTTTTAAGTAAACCGGCTCAACCGGTTAAACCAGTGACCCAGCGTTTGAACCATTGAACCAGTGACCCGAGCCTTCTATCGGTTTGATGACCGGTTCGGTTTTTTGCACTATGCTATTTAGTTCCTTAATTTGTACTCTTTGATCACTGAATTTAACCTAAGGATTAAAGAATTAACCCAAGGATTAGAAACCAAATAACAGGTTTTGTCTCCAAATAATTGATAAAAATTACTTATTGAAGGCTACAATTCAAGGGTTTGAAGCAAAAGGGTTATCTAAAGAAGAAGGTGAAGCTCTGCTTAGAAAAAGCGTAGAACTCGCGCGCGAGGCTCGAGATATTTATTACGACCGATGCACCAAAGATTCTTCGGATTTCATGAGAGATGGAAGATTCTTGAAGCGTTCGATTTTGATTGCAGCATCTGTGGGAAGCTATGGTGCTTATTTGGCTGATGGCTCAGAATATAGGTCAGTTAGTCACTCATACTGTCAACATTTTTACATTTCACTGTCATGAATCAAAGGGATTAATTGCAGCAAACACCTCTTGAATTTTAGCTATAGTTAGTATATGATGTGATAAACTGATAATACTAAGTTTTGACAATTTCAGAACCTCATTTTGGTCCTCAAACTATGGGGACAGTTTCATTTTCGTCATGAAACTATTTTTTTAGTTCTGTGTTTGGTCCCCGAAATGTGATTTTGTCTGGACAATTTCTCTATCATATGTGAGTTGACAAAAAGAAGAAGAGAGTCAGAGATTTTCATTTTCAATTACAAATAGAAAATAAATTTATGGTCAATCTTTCAAAGAGCTGAAATGGACAATTTTTTTTTGTCAACTAACTTATTACGACACATATGAGAGAGAAAACAATAGTCTATCTCAACTGCCTATTTATAAATAATGGTAAAAACCAAAGAAAATCACATTTTCGACTAACATGGGAACAAATGTGAAAGTTCGAGGATTAAAACAGAACCCAAAATAGTTTTAGAACTAAAGTGAACTTACTCCATAATTGACTATATGACCTTTTGAAAATGATAACCTAATTAATTTTTGGAGAAAATCTACTTTTTAATCCTTAAATTTGTCTCAAAATTACAATTTGATCTTTTAATATTGAAATATACCTTTTGGTCTCTACCTTTGTAGACAAACATAAACATAAGTTTCGGAGATTAAATAATCCACGTTTATTTAGAAAAATAGGGATCAAAAAATGTATTTATATTATACATGGACTAAATCATATTTTTGGGACGAATATGGAAATTGAAAAATAAATTTCCTCTATTTTAGTTTATTTTTTGATTTGGTGAAGTTAAGGGCTAAGACTTTGGCATTATGTTGCTTGTGTATCTTCCAGAGGGGACTATGGTGATGCTGTTACTGTAGAAACACTGAAAAACTTTCATAGGAAAAGGGTAAAGATTCTTGCTGAATCTGGTGCTGACTTGATTGCATTTGAGACAATACCAAACAAGCTGGAGGCACAGGTCCTGATTTTACTGAATTCTTCAAGCTTCTGTTAGTTACTATTAGACCTAACTAATTGCTTGCATATCTATAGTTTCTTGTATAGGTTTAGCCTGTTGGTCATCTACATACTTCACTTACAAATAAGTAACAATAACAAAAGTTGTAACTTCAAAATAATGGATGAGAAAACCTACTTTTTGGTCCCTGAATTGTTATTGAGTCGATGATTTAGTCCCTGAATTGTAGGAAAGTATGAATCAGTCCCTGAATTTTATACCACCGTCAACCTTTTGGTCCTTGAATTGTAGGAAAATAAGAATTAGTCCCTGAATTTTACACCACCGTCAACCTTCTGGTCCTTGATCACCCCTCCAACACTGAATTTTACACCATCCTTAGGGACCAAAAGGTTGACGGTGGTGTAAAATTCAAGGACTGATTCGTATTTTCCTACAATTCAGGGACCAAAAAGTTGACGGTGGTGTAAAATTCAGGGACTGGTTCGTATTTTCCTACAATTCAAGGACCAAAAGGTTGACGATGGTGTAAAATTTAGGGACTGATTTGTATTTTCCTACAATTCAAGGACTAAATTGTTGAATCAATAACAATTCAGGGACCGAAAAGTAGGTTTTCTCAATAAGTAACAATAACAAAAGTTGTAACTTCAATATAATGGATTGAGTATAGCTTAGTAGTGTACACAAGAATGAATGAGCCAACCTACAGGTTGTGGTTCAATTGAAAAAGCAGACTAAGTATGTGGGAAAGGCCCCAGATTTGATCCCCAGATTTGTGCCTAAACCTACTGCAGGCATTCGCTGAGCTTCTCGAGGAAGAAGGGTTAGATATTCCGGCATGGCTTTCGTTTAGCTGCAGGGATGAGAGCAAGGTGGCTAGTGGTGATTCAATCTTGGAGTGTGCCTCCATTGTAGATTCTTGCAAGCAAGTGGTTGCAGTTGGAGTCAACTGCACAGCTCCTAGATATATTCAAGGACTGATTTCTAATATTACAAAGGTTCACAGATTCTATGATCAGTTTTAGTATTGTTCCCTCCAAAATAAATAAGTTTATGAAATATATATATATATATATATTTATAATGATGGTCATGAATCTTTACTTGTTCTGCAAATTGTGTAATGTCAGGTAACAAGTAAGCCGGTACTAGTGTATCCCAACAGTGGTGAGACTTATGATGCTGAACGCAAAGTTTGGGTGGTGAGTTCTTGAGTCTGTGTTTTGAAATCTACCATTTGAGTCTATTTGAATGCCTGGAATTTCCTGTCTCTGACTAATAATTTTGATAACTAAATTAGCAAGTAGGAAGAGAAAAACAACACAATTCCCATTTCAATCCTTAAGAGTTTTTGTATGAAAATTCATGGCTCGTTCTAAATTAGTCATTCTAGGAATTGTTTTGTAGAGTGATTGATGTTCATTTGATTTGATTTTGTTTCAATTCAATACATTTGAGACATTATGTTGGCATCAACTTAAGACGCTGAGGTTGAAATTGAAATGAAAGTATACTCTAATTGATATATGTGATGTGAACTTTGAACAATATGTGAAATGCATTACCATAGAGTTAAGAGAAACATGTCTAAAATTCTCAACTCTTTTTTTTGGCTTATGCTTGCAGAAATCATGTGGAGTGGTGGATGAAGATTTCGTCTCCTACGTTGGAAAGTGGCGCGAAACTGGGGCTTCCCTTTTTGGTGGCTGCTGCAGGACTTCTCCTGATACTATCAGAGGCATAATCAAGGCACTCTCTGGAAAAGCTTCACTAGCTGATGCCCTGAAGTTTCAAGAGAAATACATATAAATTTTAGGGTCTTTTTCCACCCAATTGTAACGAAATAAACAAGAGTTAGGTGCATAAAATGGTGATCTTTCTGTCTTTGGCTGTTTTCTTATATGTGACATTCACCATCTTGGGGAGTGTTTATGTATAAGTCTGAGTTTTAGACAGTAATAATAAGGGTGATTTTAATGTTCAGTGCAATGTTCCCAATCATATATATATGATATAGGAAGAGAGAGAGAGAGAGAGAGCTAGCAATGTCAAAATGAGTTTAAGTAGGCTACCAATAAATGGGTCAAGATCCATAGTATATTCACATTGAACTTTTGTCAAGAGTTTAAAACTAATGTTCTCTTTAAGTGAAAATCTGAAGATTATATTTTACAGAAGCAGCATCTGCTCCTATAGAATTTTGTCCCCAACAACTTTGTTCGGAAATTCACACAAACTCGGTTCATTACTCTCACAAAGTTGCCTATATCAGTAATATAAGAAAATGCAGAGACAAATGGATTTCTTAAAATCAACACTCAGAAGCTGTACACTATGTGCAAGCATCACTACTCTCAGGCCAAAATCAAAATTTCAAGTCATGTACCAATTTTGCCGGAATTAGTAGTACCTAAAGTAGTCTAACACTCTAACCCTTAACCACTTTTTTTTTAGTTGCCTGCCCGGTATTCGAGGCCACTCCTCGACTAATCCGGACTCGACTCGGGTCGCGCACCTGGCTATGGTGAGTGAGTCTCCCAACAAGGGTAACTGCATAAATAAAGACTCGAACATGAGACCTTGTGTTACGGGCTTCACCACCACGACGAGGCCTCATCACCACGACGGGGCCTCACCACCACGACGGGGCCCTTTTCCCCCGGCGGGTCTATCCCCCGGCGGGTCTACACCCTCCCATTTGGGGATCCCCCCAAGTGTGTGGGTGTTGGGAATCGAACAGGGGACCTCCCCCTTATCAACCCCAAACACCCACTCCTTGTACCACTTGAGCTACGTAATTTGAGCTATGTAAAGTGGATTACAATGTAAAGGGTTTTACATTACATAGGCCATTTTTCTTTACTTCACATTTCTGATGTAATTCAAGTCTACCTAGGGAATTATGGTACAATTCCTAATTTGCCCCTCTCACTCCCATCCCATCTCCTCCCCAAATGGTGAACGGCGGCGGCGGCGGCGGTGCACGGCGGCGGTGCCGACCACCGTGGACCACCGTGGACGGCGGTGGTGGGTGGCGGCGGCGGCGGTCTTGTGGTGGTTGTGGGAAGGGCATTTTTGTCATTTTTTTCTATATCTATTTTACTTTCCCTCCCCTACCTTTTTATACCAAACACTTTCAATCTTTACCTACTTTACATTCCCTCAACTACTTTTCCTTTCCCTCACAATTTTTCCCTTGTAAAACCCTTTCCTTTACATACCTCACATACTACCAAACGGACCCGAAATACCTGCCCTTATCATCCCTTGATGCAACCTTGAAATACCTGCTCCTGCGCCGTTTTCATGATCCTCAACAAGGGGATAACTATGAGTTTCTAATGGCCTTGAAGCAAGAGGGGACAATGGGTGAATTCAGAGCAGATTTCAAGCTGTTCTCGGTGCCACTCAAAGAAGCTCCAGAAGGTATGTTAGTGGGGGCTTTCCTCAATGGGTTGAATGAGGAGATAAGAGCTGAATTACGAATGGGTATGGGCCAAGGTTTACTTGAGGTCATGGATCAAGCATTACGAATGGCCGAATGGGTATGAGCTGAATTACGCGAGCTTGGGTTGTGTTTCCGCTGCGCTGAGAAGTACAGCCCTCTCCATCGCTGCAAGGGCAAACAATTGAACGTCATGATTTTATCTGAGGAAGAATGGGGGAGAGAAGAGCCGAACTCATCAAACAATGAACCTGAAAGTGATTTAATGACTATTTCGCTGCATTCCCTGGTTGGTATAACTAAACCCAAAGGTAAAACCATGAAACTTATGGGCTGGGTTGGCAGAAAAAAGGTGCTCGTGCTGATTGACAGCGGTGCAACCCACAATTTCTTATCTCCTACAATCGTTGGTAGTATGGGATTACCAATTGTGAAATCAAATCCCTATTATGTCACAGTGGGGGATGGGTATAAGGTGAAAGGTGAAGGAATTTGTAAGGGAGTCACAGTAAATTTGCAAGGGCTAGTTATACAACAAGATTATTATTTATTTGATTTGGGTGGTGTAGACATGGTGTTGGGGTATGACTGGTTAGATTCTCTGGGAGAAACTCCGGTTGGCGTCAACACACCATGAAGATTGAAAACTACAAAGCTAGATTAGTGTAAATCTAACCTTGAGTTCACAGTAGAGAGGCTGTCTCCGGTGGTTTGAGGTCGTCGGATCCTGCAAGCAAGAATGCACAGGGGGTTCCCTGCGATTCTCCTCCGATGCTTAAGTTAGAAAGAAGATCAGAGAGAAAATGGAGAATAGACTTTTTTAGAATGAGAGTCGTTACCTTAGAAAGGCTCCCCCTTTTTCCTTTTATCCTCCTTCCCTTTTGTCCCATGTTCGTACGAGGTCTCGTAGGGATGTCATGGGTGTTCTCGAGATGTGTAAGGAAAAAGGGGTTGGTGTAGCTTTCTGCTTTTTTTGATGTGACAGCTATCACTGCCAGGGTACGGTGGGATGTCCAACCTTCCCTCCTGGTTGTCAGTGATAGCCAAGAGTGCTTTTCGTCAATTCTTCTGCGCGCAGGGGGGCGTTTCAGTCTTTTCGTGTGTGTCTTTCCTCCTGTCACGTGCTTTCAAGGATCTTCGCATTTAATGCCAATATCTTGGCATTAAATGCTTGAGTGGGAGGGAACCTGCTTGGGTTGCCTCCTCGCCGGGTGTCTCTGGTGGTCTGATATTAATTCCGAGGAGTAATTCCGAGGAGTGTATATCACTAGTCTCTCCGAAAGGTTCGAGGGGGTGTCCGCGCCGTCGGCCTCCGGGGGGTGATTCCGAGGAGTATTTCCGAGCGATGTGTATCACTAGTCCCTCCGAAAGGTCCGAGGGGGTGTCCGCGCCGTCGGCTTCCGGGGGGTGATTCCGAGGAGTGTATATCACTAGTCCCTCCGAAAGGTCCGAGGGGGTGTCCGCGCCGTCGGCCTCCGGGGGGTGATTCCGAGGAGTACTTCCGAGGAGTGCATATCACTAGTCCCTTCGAAAGGTCCGAGGGGGTGTCCGCGCCGTCGGTTTTCGATTTCCGAATACCCTGAGTCTTTTGGACTTCTTTCCGTGGAAGGGGGAAAGTCTGAGTGACACGTGGCCTGGGAAATGAGAGAAGTGTGTGGAGGAAGTTTTATTAATGTGGCTTACGGTTTCCCAAATTGCTGACGTCGACAGCGTCCTTTCAACTGCCTGCTTTATTTTGAAAATCTGTACGGTTTATTTTTTCCATTATAAACTGCCATTTCTTTCTCTTCCCCAATTTTTCGCTTCCCACGATTTCTCCCAAAGAAAACCCAAGAGTCGACATTCGAGCAAGCTGTGTCCAGTGACCATGGTGAAGGCTTCGAAGAAAATCTCAAGTCGCAAGGGGGGAAAAGACGGTGCCTCGTCGTCGATTCCTGACGACGGGATTCCGGTTGCTCGTGTTCTTCACCCGAAGATTGCTGCAGAGAGAGGGATTCATTTTACTGAGACGAAGGGGATGAAGGTAGGCTGGGGAGGTCCCACCATGGAGCCTGACCTGTGGTGGGAGATTCACTCGAAGCTGACGCACGTGGAGGCTGATGGTGCCGAGGCTTTGCGCCGTGCTCGAGGCGTTGTGCCATGGTCGAATCCACAAGGGTTACCTTGCAACGTTCCTATCGACCCCAAAATTGCCTTGGAGAGGTCGAGGTTCGCAGACCCTGCTGAACTCGCCCACCTGAATGAGACGTACTTTGCCCCGGGTACTCCCATGAGGAGGTTGGGGCATGTTGCCCGCCACATTAAGGAAGGCGTCGAGGGTTTCGGTAGCGAGAGGTACGGTTTTTCACACGAAGGAGGCTTCCTGTTCAACGAGCATGTGCTCCAAAATGTGGGTATACGGTTTCCTTTTTCGGACTTCGAAATAGAAGTCCTGAACTACATCAACTGCTGCCCGGCTCAATTGCATCCGAATTCGTGGCGGCTTCTCGCCATTCTACAGAATGTTGCGGCAGAACTGGGCGTGGAGCTGACCGCAAAGGTTTTGTTCTGGTCATACCGGGTGGAGAGTAAGAACGGGGGGTGGGTTAGCCTCCACAGTCTGAACAAGCCTGGCAGATACAGTGTTCTGTCTGCCAATGTTAGTAGTGTGAAGAAGTGGTTGGATTACCATTTCTTCGTTTCCTGGGAGCCGGTTGATCGGCGGCCTTGGTATCTGGATAACGAGGGTCATCCTCTGTTTCCTCTCTCCTGGTCCGAGCCAATCGTCGGTCAGAGGATGTTGACGAGGGAGAGCTTGTGCGCCGAGGAGCACCGAACCGTCAAGGTGCTGCTGTCGGCGGCAAAACAGGATGGCAACGACTACAAAACGTGGGGTAAGCGTTAGCCGGCAATGCTTTCTTTGTCCTTTGTTTTCTGTTTCCGAGTTTGTTTCGCCTGATTGCTCTGTGCATTTTTCTTTGTTTCAGTGATGCATCACCTTGGATTCCGTGGTCGGTTGGAGTACTTCACTCGGGCCACGTCTTGCTGTGACGGTTTTTTGACGCCTGCTTCTCCGGCAACCCTCCGTCTACCCCTCGTGCCTCCCGTGGTTGGAGCAGGTGGTAAGGATGTCTCACCCCCAAAGAAGAAGAAGAGAGAAAAGGTCGTCTCCGCCCAGAGCCCTCTTGGGAGGGGTGCCTCTCGGGCATCGGATCAGTTGGTGACCGTTGCCTCTGCTGTTATGGCGAGACCGATTGCTCGTGGTTCTCCGTCGGACGAGGGGCCCCCCGAGAAGAGGCGGAGGTTGGTGTTATGTGAGGATGAGGAGGAAATCGAGGAGGATCCCAGCATAGCTCTAAAGCGTCGAGGGTAACGACGACGTCGAAGGAAGGCCCGACGAAAGGGTCTTAGATGTCGACAGCGCGTCGTCGTTTGGTGATGATTCTGGCGGGGAGGACCTGTTGACCATAACTCAGCTGGTCAGCGGAGGTGGGATTTTCGAGAGCCTGCCAACTGAAGAAGAGAGGGTTCATCCGTCGGATGAAGTGCTGGCCACTGAGGGGACTACATCCTCGCCAGCAGATGGAGGTTTGCCTACCGGGGGGGGGGNGGGGGGGGGGGGGGGCACCTTGCCACCAGAAGATGAGAATTTGAACGTCGGTGAAGGTACCGTGTTACCCGAAGACGAAATTTTAACCGGTGGGGGGAACGACGATGTACCAGGGGAGGTGGCCCCGACTGCTGCAGGGGCGACAATCCCACCTGAAGGGGTGACTCCACCTGCCGGAGATGGGGAGAATACGTCGGGTGGTGGGGAGAAAACTGTCCCGGCTAGAAACGAGGGTTCTAATGCAGGGCCGTCGAGCGGGATGACGGCGGAGCCCACTGATGTTTTGAATCCGCGATATCCGGTGCCCGGGCCGAAGGGGGGAGTGCTGCCGGCGGATATCTTGGGCAGCAGCATCAACCCTTTCCTGTTCATGGAGTCGTCCTGCACACGGGCCGGCAAAGATCAAATGGATGCCATGGTGGCGAAGATCCCTCGGGACGTTGCAGGTGACGCCATTAAGCATGGTTTGGAGTCTTGTCGTCGGATGGTAGTGATGTATCGGCAATTCGAGGACATCCGGGACAAGAATGTGATGCACAAGGCACGGTTAGCCGAGTCTGAGAAGAGGGTTGCCCTACTGGAAAAGCAAGTGACAGACTTTACTGCCGAGCGCAGTAAGTTGCTAAAGGAGCTGGAGGATGCTCGCGCCGTGGGAGTGTCCAAGACTGATGAGTTGCTTAGAGCACAGGCGGAGGAGCATAGCAGAGTACTCGATAGCCTTGTGGAGGGCTACGAGTCGTCGCTGGATAAGCTCCGAGGGGAGAAGTGTGCAGCCGAGGATGCCTTGGCCTCTGAGCGGTTGGCCTCTCAGACTCGTCTTCAGGAAGTCCGCGCCGAGAGAGAAGAAGCTGCGCGGGTGTCTGCCGAGGAGCTTGCCGTCCAGCGGAATCGCTGGATGTCGGAAATGGATGCCCTCCGTCGTGAGCACTCTGCCCTTATCAGTGAGCTGAAACGCGAGCATGAGGTTGCCGTGAGCCGGATGGCTACAACCCACAGTCTGTCTCTTGCTGCGATGACTAAGGGGTTGGAGGAGACCCTAGAAAACGAGCGGGCTCAACTCCAGTGGGAGGGTCGATGCTTCTATGAGAAGGGGTTCATAAACGGAGTTCGGCAAGTTGTTCACTTTAATCCGGAAGCTACCCGAGGTCTGGACAAAGTGCATCCGATGCGGGAGGTGGCCAACGGAGTGATCGTGGACCGAGTTCGCCCCTTGGAGAAGTGTCCGGAGCGTCCTGCCGATCCAGCTGAGAGAGGGGAATCCTCTGGTGGTAAACTGGATGTAGGGAGGATGCTGCTTGGGGTGGCAGTAAATGTCTCCGGTGCTCACGCGACTGCTAAAGGTGTGTCCACTTCCCGGCGGGGTGAAAGGCCTGGGTTGGGCCTGTTTGGCGGTAACGGTGACGGGGAGGGTGGGGCTGCTCAAGCTGGAGAAGATGTTCCGCCGAATGACTCCGTGATGGTAGATTCCTCGACTGAGGACTGTCTGGTTGACGAGCCTGTGTCGACGCCGGGGGCTGTGTAACTGCCCACTGATGCAATGACTTGTAACCTCCCCCCCCCCCTCTTCTCTTTTTTTTNACCCCCCCCCCCCCTCTTCTCTTTTTTTTTTTGTATCCTTTGCTTTTCTTCTATGTAATGTAATGACTCGTACAGAAGATTTATTTGTATAAAGTGTGTTGCCAATGTTGGCGTTTTGTGCAGTTTTTGCTATTTAAATATGTTATGGCGCATATGGTTTATTTGTAACGACATGTTACTGTGTGTGAGTCACGTTGTTTTCTCCTTGAGTTACTCGTGACATGGCTAGCCGGAGCAGGTAACTCTGACCTGCGGAGCGTGGTAGCTCACTTGTCCGAGGCGTAGGGAGGCGTCCCTCCCTGCCTGCGTGGAGGACTGAGTGCCTGTTTAGTCATTCGTAATAGAAAGAGTAGAGGCGATAATAGGAAGAAATATGACTTTCATTAAACTTTGAAAAAAGTTACATGAATTTTGTCATGGGGACAAATATTTCTTAAGTTTGGCTATGTTCCATGGGTTAGGAAGATGATTTCCACCCATGGTTTCTAGGCGATAAGCCCCCCCTGGGAGTGCTTCGTAGATTCGGTATGGACCTTCCCAGTTGGGTCCGAGCTTGCCTTCCGCGGGGTTGACCCTATTGTTGGTGACTTCCCTCAGGACCAGGTCTCCGACGCGTAACGTGCGTTTTTTGACCTTGGTGTTGAAGTAGTTCGCTATCCTCTGCTTGTAAGCCGCCATTCGGATTAGTGCTGTCTCCCTCATCTCTTCAGAGATGTCCAAGGAGGCTTGGCGCTGGGCCTGGTTCTGCTGTTCCTCGTAGTAGAGGACTCTGTCGGAGGCTGCTCCGATTTCAGCGGGGATCATAGCTTCACAGCCGTAGGCCAAGGCGTATGGGGTTTCCTTGGTTGCAGTCTGTTTCGTAACACGGTAAGACCACAAGACCGAGGGCAGTTCGTCTACCCATCTTCCTTTGGTGCTGTCCAGGCGTTTTTTCAATCCCTTGAGGATAATCCGATTTGCCAGCTCTGTTGTTTCGAAACACGGTAAGACCACAAGACCGAGGGCAGTTCGTCTACACGGATGGCATGACCTTATAACAGAAGACCCCCTTGTCCGTGATGAAGGCTGTCTTCTCCACATCTCGCGGATCCATGCGTATTTGGTTGTATCCGGAGAAGGCGTCTAGGAAGCTCAGGGTGGCATGGCCACTGGTTCCGTCGACGAGTCTGTCAATGCTAGGCAACGGGTATGGGTCTTTTGGACACGCTTTATTCAAGTCAGAAAAGTCGACGCACATACGCCATTTGCCGTTGGCCTTCTGGACGAGGACCACGTTGGACAGCCATGTTGGATACTTGGTCTCGCGGATGAAGCCTGCCGCCAGCAGCTTGTCTACTTCTTCTCTAGCCGCTTGCTGGCGCTGCTGGCCCAAGTTCCTTTTCTTCTGGAAGACGCCAGGTCTTCCGTTGACATTGAGGGAGTGACAGATGATGTTTGGATCAATCCCCGGCATGTCTGATGCCGACCATGCGAATACGTCTCTGTTCCGGAACAGGAATTGAATCAACGCTTCCTTTTCAGATGGAGGGAGTGTGGCGCAGATGTTCACGGTTTGCTCCGGCGCCCCGGGAAAGGCTATCGCCTCCATTTCATCTGAGGGCTGCGGGTGATTCTGGGGGATCTCATCCCTTAGGCCAACGATTTTGCAGTTCATCACTGCGTGTTCTTTTTCTTTTCCTTTCTCCGAGGAGGGTTGTGGGGGGTTCTGGCTTGCTTCCCGGCTTGCTTCTGGTCTGGCCAAGCTAGTGGCGTAGCACTGTCTGGCTACCTCCTGGTTTGCCCGTACTTGACCCACACCATGGGGGGTGGGGAACTTCATCAATAGGTGTGCCGTGGATACTACGGCTCGGGCAACATTCAGAGAAGGTCTGCCAAGGATAGCGTTGTAAGCAGAGGGTGTTTTCACGACGACAAAGATGGTCGGGATGTAGACACACCTCGGGTCTTCTCCCAGCGTAAGATTCAGTTCAATCATCCCCTCCACGGGGACCTGGGCTCCGGAAAAGCCTATCAGGTACTCGTTGAAAGGGGAGAGTTGCTCTCGGGAGAGACCCATGCTTGAGAAAGCATCCCAAAACAGAATGTCAGCTGAGGATCCCTGGTCAACCAGGATTCTTTTGACGTTGTACCTCCCCACCCCGACTGTGATGACCATTGGGTCGCATTCCTCGGAATCGACGTCCGCCAGCTCCTCATCAGTAAATATTATCGGTTCCCCCTGAGGTGCGTGAGGCTTCTTAAGATAATCCAGTTTCATGACGGATCTCCTCATCCGCTTTCGTGACTGCGGGCCCCTCCTCCGACGGTCCACTCCGCCAGCGATGACATTAATGGTTCCCAGCATCTGGGAACCCGTAGCGCTTCCTCCTGCCCCTCCTTCCGGGGGTCCGTCGTCACGACGGGGCCTTTGCTGTCGGCTCTGGTCCCCGCCACGATGCTC
The DNA here is from genome assembly GCA_003254925.1 of Chamaecrista fasciculata. Taxonomy (NCBI): domain Eukaryota; kingdom Viridiplantae; phylum Streptophyta; class Magnoliopsida; order Fabales; family Fabaceae; genus Chamaecrista; species Chamaecrista fasciculata. The sequence continues at coordinate 62,929 of QANZ01041611.1, forward strand.
TCTGTCGTCGTTTCTCCGTTTGTTGTCTCGCTTCACATACTTCCCCAACCGTCCGTTCTTGATCAGGGCTTCGATCTCATCTTTCAACGAGATGCATTCGTTGGTGGTGTGGCCATGGTCCCGGTGGTACTCGCAATACCGGCTTTGGTCTTTAGGTCTATCGCCGGGGCGTGCTTTCCTTGGGGTAAGGACAGGGAAGATTCCGAGTCCTTGGGACTCTGCCAATATCCGGAACCATGAGACGGTGAGGACCGTGTATACGTTAAACCGTGCTCGAGAGGCCGTCGGCTGTCTGTCACTACCCCTCTCCTGCTGGGGGTGTTTTGGTCTGTCCTGCCGGGGTGGGTCCCGGCGACGCTGGTCTCCACGGTACTGTTGCTGTGGCTGCTTGCCGCTAGAGCTCATGTTTGCGAATCTGTTCTTCTGGGAGGTGAACGCGTCCTCCTTGATAATGAATTCCTGAACCTTCGATAACAGCTCCTCCAACGAGCTGGGATTCATGAAGGCTAGCTCTTTGTGTGTCTGCCCGGGGCGGAGGCCTGCCTGGAAGGCGTGCACCGCCACACTGTCCTCTAGGTCTTTCACCGTGAGGCACTTCTGGTTAAACCGATGCAGGAAGTCACGGAGAGACTCATGTTCTCCTTGGTGGACGTCGGCCAGGACAGATGCCGGTTGTTTATATACCACGCTGGTGGCAAATCTCTTCTTGAACAGGTTCTCCATGTCTCTGAAGCTGTGTATGCTGTCATTCGGAAGTTTGGAGAACCAGATGAGACCTTCTCCCACAAGGGTGGTCGGGAATAGCTTGCACTTCTTCCCCTCCGACAGGTTGGCAATCTGCATACAGGCGTGGAATTGCCGGAGATGATCATCCGGGTCTTTGGTACCGTCATAACGGGGCAATTTCATGGGCATCTTGAACCCGGCTGGTAGCTCGTCCTGCTGGATATGGGGTGCGTAAATCCCGGGAGATGGCATCGGGGGCGCCGGGGGTGTCGGCGCCACCGTTGATATCATTGAAATCATTGCTTAAGTCAGTTTCTGCTGGTGAGCAAGGCTTTATGGTAGAGTTTGGGGAAATTATTTTACAAGAGGAAGCAGGGTAGCAGATTCACAAGGACATAAAGATTTTACTTGAGCAGTATCCAGAAATAGGCAAAGCTCCGGAGGGGCTCCCGCCAACTTGACCCCATGACCATGCTATCAATCTCAAAGAGGGCTCCCAACCACCTAATATTCGACCCTACCGATACCCGTATTCGCAGAAGGCCGAGATCGAAAAGTTAGTTAAAGAAATGTTGATAGCAGGGGTTATACGACCCAGTTACAGCCCATATTCGAGTCCGATATTGTTGGTGAAAAAGAAGGATGGGAGTTGGCGATTTTGTGTGGACTACAGGGCTTTGAACAAACTTACTATCCCCGATAAATTCCCGATTCCGGCAATTGATGAACTCTTGGATGAACTCGGGAGAGCTACCATTTTTTCTAAGCTGGACTTGAGGTCCGGATATCACCAAATCCGGATCAAATCTGGGGATGAGGCTAAAACAGCTTTTCGAACGCATGAGGGACACTACGAGTTCATGGTTATGCCTTTCGGCTTGACCAACACACCATCCACCTTTCAATCACTGATGAATGATGTCTTTAAAGAGCACTTGAGGAAGTTTATATTAGTATTTTTTGATGATATACTGATATACAGTATTGATTTCTCGTCTCACCTCACCCATCTCCGAATTGCTTTGGAGCTGTTGAAGGAGAATCAATTGGTGATTAACCTAAATAAATGTGATTTTGGGCAACCCAAATTGGAGTACTTGGGGCATATCATTTTAGCTGAAGGAGTTCAAGCGGATCAGAAGAAGATAGAGAGCATGACTAAATGGCCGGTGCCTAAAGATCTAAAGGCCTTGCGGGGATTCTTGGGGTTGACTGGTTATTATCGAAGATTCATACGAAACTATGGGAAAATTGCCTCTCCTCTCACTTCCCTCCTAAAGAAAGATGCTTTCAAATGGGGCGAAGAGGCACACAAATCATTTGAAGCTCTAAAGTTTGCTATGACCACAGTCTCGATTCTTGCTATGCCCGATTTTTCAAAACCATTTGAGGTGGAGGCGGATGCTTCAGGTAACGGAGTGGGGGCAGTCTTAATGCAAGAAGGAAGGCCGATTGCATATCATAATCAGGTGTTGTCCGAAAAGGCTAAGCAAAGCTTTGTTTATGAACGGGAGTTAATGGCAATAATCTTTGCAGTTAAGAAATGGCGTCATTACTTAATGGGGCACAAATTAGTTATAAAGACAGATCAAAAGGCCTGAAAATTCCTCTTTGAACAGCGTGTCATGGATGAAGTGCAGCAAAATGGGTCTCCAAGTTAATGGGTTTTAAGTTTGAGATTTTCTACAAACCCGGGAGTCAAAATAAGGCAGCGGATGTGTTGGAGATTGTGCCCTAGGGCCAATCATTTTATGTAAATATGTTTTGAACATATTATTAATTTATGGAGATAAATTACTGTGTTATCATGTTATTAGCATGTTTACCATGATAGCGTCCGTGATTAATTATGAGATAATTAATCTAAATCTGTCCCTGGTCGATTGTTTTTGTGGGAACGAAAATGAGCTAAGACCAGCATGACCTCGGTGCATAGAGATGCATGCACTAGATGCTGGGACGAGAGTCATGGTACAATTACGTAAGGGGTTACGAGTTGCTGGACTGACCCGGAGAGTCCTGCATGGGTTTAGTCATCAGCTTGCCTCTCCTTGTACGCTTGTAGCGATGCCTTAGACCAGAGGTCATCATTATTCCGGCGTTGTAGTTGTCAGACTTTGGCTTAGTCTAACGTTGCCCGTAACAGGGTAGCCATAAGGGCTAAGTACGGGTTTGATTGATTGCCGTGCTGAGGAATGTGGATTGACCAAGATGGAATTTTGTCCCTCATAAGATGAGAGATATCTAACTGGCGCCCTCGATGAGTCTGTCCAGGAAAAAGAGTGGTCACTCAGGAAATTGGGACTTACTCAGGGAATCGAGAAAGTTGTAGTTTGAATTATGGATGACTTTCCTGTGCCTAGTCCATGACCAAGATATCGTAGGACAATAGGGTCTCTGACAAGGAAGTACTGAGGTTAAGTCGTTTTAGTAAAAACGATAACTCACGTATTTTGGGTAGTTGTGATGGCTTGCTAGAGTCTGCTCACGACTTGTAGGTCATGGGGATGACTTGCTGCCAACTTCACGTGGGGCCTGCTGGGTCACACACGAGCAGGAACAGGACACCGTTTTAAAAGGGACACAAATTAGGGTTAATTCGTGGGTCACTCCGGTGGCACAATTTAAGACACAGAGGAAATGTCTGGGACATTAGGTTTTGTCTTAATTGATCTACAGATGTGAAATATTTAAATTTGTGGGACAAGTTTAAATATAATAATTGTTAAATGATTAATGGGGATTAATTATTTACAGTTAAAATATTAGGGAAAAATAATTCAGATAAGGTTCCTAAAAGTTAGGAAATTATTGAATTATAAAATTCCCCAATAATAATATGAGGGTGGCGCCTCTTTTTAGATTATTTGGATAAATAAAATTGTTTTATTAATTCAAATAATAAGTTTGAATTCAAAAGATTTGATGGAGATATCAAAAGATTTGATTCAAACAGATTTGGTGAGATCTCCTCTCAGTATCTTTGGTGAATCATGAATTAAGGAAGTTTTTTATTTATAAAATTCCAAGGTAATATTGAGGGAGTTAGGCGCATGGCTTGGTGGGTCCCAAGGGGAGATTTGATCTCTCATTTGATTCTCCAAAATTGCAGTTTGAATTTAAATTAAAATATTAAGGTAATATTTTAATTGTAAATTCAAGTCCTAAAATAATTATATTATCAGAATATCTTGATTTTAGGAATAATTAAATAACCAAATATTTTGTCTATAAAAAGGGGGCAAGTCGACTTGCCCCATAAGACAAGCATTCTAACCCTAGCTTTGATTTTCTTCCTCCTTGTTGAGAGAGAGAGAATCACACCTTTGCACCCAAAACAGAGAAAGTCGACTTTTCTCTAAGAGTTAGAGAAAATCAACTTGACTCCATAACTAGGGTTTGTGAGAGAAGAAAAGGCAAGAAGAAGTTCTTGTGGGGGGTTTCTTCTGTGCGCCACCTCGGTTGCTGTTTCAAGAAGGAGTTCTTGAGTTCAGAGGTCTGTAGATTGGTCCTTGGTTCTTTTGGAGAAAAGAACTGAAGGCTAGCACCTTGGTGTCCGAGAAACTGTTCGTGTGGATCACTGGCAGAGGGAGAACGTTGAGAGTGGGATCCTTGGACACGCCTTGTACAACCATCCGATTGAAACTCGTGAGGTATACCTCTATCTAAAAGTTTTAAATTCTGCTAGCGGATCCGTTCGGGAATTCTAGGACCTAGGCGCTTTTATTTTATTATTTTATTTTGCTTCCGCTGCGATAGGCGCCTAGGATTCCCAACAGTGGTATCAGAGCCACGCTAGTTCTAGGATTTAAAACTGTTTATGTGTACATGTGATTTATGATATGTGTGTTTACCGCTTTCAATCACTTTTGGTTTTACAAAGAAATCCACCGAACGTTTTTCATAAAAAAATTCAATCTACTGAAAAAGGTGCAAATTATATGTATATGATACATATAGAATCGATTGGATCGATTGGAAAAATTTTCTTGAGTTTTTAGGCCTAAATCGAAATTCCTTTATAATTATAGTTAAAAGTGTTTTAATTATAATATTATAAAGGTGGCTGAAAATTTGTTAAAATTATGAATTTTAAAATTTTTGGGGTCAATAATTATAAATTCTTGAATGGAGATTCATGGTATTTATAATTATTGATAAAAGGCTTAATCTCAAGGAAAGGCATGTTAAAATTGCACAGACCCTAAATTGAACACAATCTTAAAAGGAGTTTTAATATATGTGTTGGTTACCGTATTTGACATAATTGTATGAATTGTTCATATTTGAATTGTGTGGTGTTGGATATGGCTCTAGGAGGTTTATTTCGGTAAATACGGCCTGCGTGTCGTCTCCCTCTACTCTGGTGTGAAATTTACTTTCAGTTTATACCTCAATGTAACTGGGGTTTATTCACGTGTAATTTTATTTTTCCTTTTAGAAAGGTTCTCTCATTGGCTTGGGAGAATTCTAGGGTAGATGGTGTTGGGGAATTCAGGGGCGCCTATACGCAGCGGAAGCAAAACCAAATTTAAAACTCTAAAACAAAATGCGCAAAGGGCCAGAATTCCCGAACGGATCCACTAGCTGAATTTAAAACTTTTAGATAGTGGTATACCTCACGAGTTTCAATCGGTTTGGTTGTACGGGGCGTGTCCTAGAAGTCCACGTGACGCGTCCTTCCTCCGCCGGTGATCCACACGAACAGTTTTGGAGATGCCTAGGTGCTAGCCTCCTTCACTTCTCCAAGTGAATCTGGGACCTTTATCTACGATGTTCTTTTAATTCAAGAACTCTTCTTGAATTCTCCAAGAACAATATGGCGCCTTGATCAAGAATCCAATTCTTGATCCCACACAACCTTGTCACACAAACTCTAAACTCCTTTAGAGTTGTGCGCCACTTTCTCTCTCTAGGAAACTAGGTTGCTGATCTGGCCATATTTCATCATGTATTTTAGGGACATTTTAGGGCATTTTATATTCATTTGGGATTCATTTGCATGCCTTTATGTCCTTTTATGATGAAATATGATGCCTTGAGGTTTGATGATTATTTGGACTATTTTGTGAGTAATTGTGTGGTTTTCTCGGGTTTAATCTTTATTATTTGATTGATCCTCTTTATCCTGAGAATTCACTTAGTTCCTCGATGTTCTTGATAGGTTTTAATGAAGTCCAAAGTGCTGAATTACTTCGAGGAAGGCTCAAGGATGTTTGGAGACGAGTCAGGGACCAAACTGAAANCATAAGAGGATTGGAGGAGGCCCGAGCTTGGTTCTACACTTAGGGAGTTTTACTTTACTCTTTTCATCGTTTTATATTAGGGTTTGAGTTTTTCTTGGTTAGAGAACTTGTAATTCTGATATTGATTATGAATTTGAGATTGGATTTTGGATTCTGATATGTATTGATTATTCTTGTCTTGATTATGATCCGTTCGGATACGTTGTAGTTGGTTTGACTAATAATTGGGATAAGTTTCTCTTTGATAACTTAGTCTGAGTTATAGAGTTGCCTGAATTCTTGATTTTATCTCGCCATTAGCTTCATTGAAGTGATTATCTTGGTTATGTTTATAATTGAGTTAATTGCTATGTTTAACGGTAGTGGACAACTTTAGTAAATGGTTTGTGAAGTAATTACTCCGATCTTTATAAGCTAGGAAGGCCGAATTCAATTCCTCTGTTGGGTGTTTCCATCAATAAGTGTCTTATCTATCTTTATCGCTTTTGTTTATCTTTTGCTTATCAATCAAAAACCCCAAAAATATTATTGCTTTATTTAATTATTGTTTTAGGTCTTAGACAAACAATCAAAGAACAAATTTTCTTCGCTTTTACCCGATTGGTGATAACTTGGTATCGTTTACAATTAAACCTTGCACAAAAGTTCCTCGAGAGATCGACTCGGATTGCACCACTATAGTGCATTAATTCCGGTATTTTTGGCCACCTAGCGACGAGTGCGGTCAGTTGCGTTTTCTCTCTCCTCACCAAGAGCAAAATCGAATTTTCCCTTGTGAAGAACTAGGCTAAAGTCAATTTTCTAAGTGTGCATGGCCTCTCTCTCTTTAGTCGACTTAGGCTAATCTATTTATAGGGTTTGGGGACTTTGATAATTATAATTAGGGAATCCCTAAATTATAGGATTATCAAATTATAAAATCATGAGATCTTTATGTCACAATTTTATGACTTGAATTCCAATTTAAAATATTACCATATTATTCTAATTTGGATTCAAAAGGCAATCTTGGAGAATCAAATTGGAAGATCAAATCTCCCAAGATCTTCCCAAGCCATGCGCCTCCCCTCTTCTAATTTTGTTGGAATTTAATAAATTAAAATAACAATCCTAACTCTTAGGAAGTTATTGTTGGAGATTGTGCCATAGGGCCAATCATTTTATGTAAATATGTTGTGAACATATTATTAATTTATGGAAGATAAATTAATGTGTTATCATGTTATTAGCATGTTTACTATGATAACATCCATGATTAATTATGAGATAATTAATCTAAATTTGTCCCTGGTCGATTATTTTTGTGGGAACAAAAATGAACTAAGACCAGCATGACCTCGGTGCATGAGATGCACGCACTAGATGCTGGGACGAGAGTCATGGTGCAATTACGTAAGGTGGTTACGAGTTGCTGGACTGACCCGGAGAGTCCTGCATGGGTTTAGTCATCAGCTTGCCTCTCCTTGTACGCCTGTAGCGATGCCTTAGACCTGAGGTCATCATTATTCCGGCGTTGCAGTTGTCAGGCTTTGGCTTAGTCTAACGCTGCCCGTAACAGGATAGTCATAAGGGCTAAGTACGGGTCTGGTTGATTGCATTGCTGTGGAATATGGATTGGCCAAAATGGGATTTTGTTCCTCATTAGATGAGAGATATCTAACTGGCGCCCTCGATGAGTCTGTCCAGGAAAAGAGTGGCCACTCAAGAATTGGGACTTACTCAGGGAATCGAGAAAGTTGTGGTTTGGATTATGGATGACATTCCTGTGCCTAGTCCATGACCAAGATATCGTAGGACAATCAGATCTCTGACACGGAGGTACTGAGGTTAAGTCGTTTTAGTAAAAACGATAACTCACGTGTTTTGGGTAGTTGTGATGGCTTGCTAGAGTCCGCTCACGACTTGTAGGTCATGGGGATGCCCTGCTGCCAACTTCACGTGGGGCTTGCTGGGTCACACACGAGCAGGAATTGAACACCATTTGAAAGGGACACGAGTTAGGGTTAATTCGTGGGTCACGCGAGTGACACGATTTAAGACACAGAGGAAATGTCTGGGACATTATGTCTTGTCTTAATTAATCTACAGATGACATATTTAGATTTGTGGGACAAATTTAAATATAAATAATTGTTTATATAATTAATGAGATTAATTATTTTCAATTTAAATATTAGGAAAATAATTCAGATAATGTTCTTAAGAGTTAGGAAATTATTGAATTATAAAATTCCTAAATAAATATAAAGAGGGTGGCGCCTCTAAGGAGATTATTTGGATAAATAAAATTGTTTTATTAATTCAAATAATAAGTTTGAATTCAAAAGATTTGAATTCAAAAGATTTGGTGAAGATCTCATCTCAGAATCTTTGGTGAATTAAAAATAAGGAAGTTTTTGATTTATAAAATTCCAAAGAAATTAGAGAGTGAGATGGCGCCATCTTGGTGGGTCCCATTGGGAGATTTGATCTCTCAATTTGATTCTCCAAGATTGCAATTTGAATTTAAATATAATATTAAGGTAATATTATAATTATAAATTCAAGTCTTAAAATAATTATATTATCAGAATATCTTTATTTTAGGAATTATTAAATCACCAAATTTTAGTCTATAAATATATGGGCAAGTCGACTTGCACCATAATTGTCTGACAAGCAATTTTATGCAACCCTAATTTGGTTTTCCTCCTAAGAGTTAGAGAGAGAAAATATTCCTTTGCACACACACAAGAGAAAGTCGACTTTCTCTAAGAGTTAGGGAATTTCGACTTTACTCTAGAATTAGGGTTTGTGAGAGAAGAATAGGCAAGAAGGAGTTCTTGTGGGGGGATTCTTCTAAGCTCCACCTCAATTGCTGGTTCAAGAAGGAGTTCTTAAAGTCAGAGGTCGGTAGATTGGTCCCTGATTCTTTTGGAGAAAAGAATTGGAGGCTAGCTCCTCGGTGTTCAAAGAAACTGTTCGTGTGGATTACTGGCAGAGGGAGAACGCTGGGAGTGGACTCCGTGGACCTCGCCCCGTTCAACCATCAGATTGAAACTCTTGAGGTATAACACTAACCAAAAGTTTTAAATTCTGCTAGCGGATCCGTTCGGGAATCATAGGACCTAGGCGTTTTTTAATTATTTATTTTTGTTTTCGCTGCCTTAGGCGCCTAGGATTCCCAACAGTTATAACTAACTTGTTATTTTCCAACAATATTGATTTAAAGTATTACCTTAATATCTTCAACTCAATCCTTTTGAATCTTGAATTCTAGTTTATTATTGAATTAAAATATTACACTAATATCTTTAATCCAATTTAAACATAGAATTCGAACTTCCCTATAAATTTTGAATTAAAATATTACCTTAATATTTTTAATTCAATCCTTTGAAATCTAGATCAAATCTTTAGAATTCAAATTCAAGCCATGATTTTAATTAATAAAACATTTTTATTAATTAAATCCCTTATACATGTATGAGGCGCCAACCTCATCCTATTTTTCCCAATATTAGTGAATTTAATAAATCAATAATTTCTTAACTCTTAGGTGTAGGGAAATCCCCGGGGAAAACACGCAGCGGAAGCAAAACAGTAAATAAAAAAACTTGCGCTCCCCAGGGAAATCCAACCCTGAGATCCGCTTGTTGAATTTAAAACCAGATATGAAAAGTGTTATACCTCAATCTTTCAATCGGATTGGTGATACTTGGCGAGTCTAGAAGTCCGTTTCCACGTCCTTCCTCCACCGGTGATCCACACGAACAGTTTCCCGAACACGAGGTGCTAGCCTCCACGCCTCTTTCTCCAAAGAGACTCGGGATT
>QANZ01041611.1:80900-131727 GCA_003254925.1 Chamaecrista fasciculata
GATTATTTGGATAAATAAAATTGTTTTATTAATTCAAATAATAAGTTTGAATTCAAAAGATTTGATGGAGATATCAAAAGATTTGATTCAAACAGATTTGGTGAGATCTCCTCTCAGTATCTTTGGTGAATCATGAATTAAGGAAGTTTTTGATTTATAAAATTCCAAGGTAATATTGAGGGAGTTAGGCGCATGGCTTGGTGGGTCCCAAGGGGAGATTTGATCTGTCATTTGATTCTCCAAGATTGCAGTTTGAATTTGAATTAAAATGTTAAGGTAATATTTTAATTGTAAATTCAAGTCCTAAAGTAATTATATTATCAGAATATCTTGATTTTAGGAATAATTAAATCACCAAATATTTTGTCTATAAAAAGGGGGCAAGTCGACTTGCCCCATAAGACAAGCATTCTAACCCTAGCTTTGATTTTCTTCCTCCTTGTTGAGAGAGAGAGAATCGCACCTTTGCACCCAAAAGAGAGAAAGTCGACTTTTCTCTAAGAGTTAGAGAAAATCAACTTGACTCCATAACTAGGGTTTGTGAGAGAAGAAAAGGCAAGAAGGAGTTCTTGTGGGGGGTTTCTTCTGTGCGCCACCTCGGTTGCTGTTTCAAGAAGGAGTTCTTGAGTTCAGAGGTCTGTAGATTGGTCCCTGGTTCTTTTGGAGAAAAGAACTGAAGGCTAGCACCTTGGTGTCCGAGAAACTGTTCGTGTGGATCACCGGCAGAGGGAGAACGCTGAGAGTGGGCTCCTTGGACACGCCTTGTACAACCATCCGATTGAAACTCGTGAGGTATACCACTATCTAAAAGTTTTAAATTCTGCTAGCGGATCCGTTCGGGAATTCTAGGACCTAGGCGCTTTTATTTTATTATTTTATTTTGCTTCCGCTGCGATAGGCGCCTAGGATTCCCAACAGGATGCATTGTCAAGAAGGGGAGTCAGCCTTGAATACCATGCTTTCTCACTTTGGCAATATGGTGATATCGAGGAATGGGAGCAAGAGATTCAAAAAGATGAGAAATTGTCATCCGTTAGGCGAAACATCCTTGGTGGACAGCCAGCCCCTCTAGGTTACAGCATGCAAAATGGGTGTTTACTTTACAAACAAAGGTTGGTGCTTGATCTGCCCAAAAGTGAACAAGTTATTTGGCCTTCTTTTAATGTGTTTATAATAATAATATATTATAATTAAACCAATTAATATGCTAAGGGCTGCACCAAGGTATGGCATAATAAAGTGGATAAAATAGGTTAATTAGTGTTTATTTATTGTCTTTTAGAAATAAGTGCTATTTAATGGGTTTTTAGTGTTTCAGATATCCAAACAGGATCTAACCAAAAGGGAATCATCCAAAATCAACGAGAAGTAAGAAGTCGTATGATGTCCGAGGATCAAGATGATTGATTTAAATAAATCTACGGACATGGGAATGTAGTACGGTTCGATACAAGAAGAACGCATTTTGAATGAGCCAAATTGGAGTTCTAGAGAGCCCGTACGATGCATTTTAGTAAAACGACGCAAGAACATGTTTTGGGCCGCGACTTTGGGCCGCATGCGCAAGTCCAAATTGCGTGTTTCACTCAAATACGTCAAGAAAAGATATGATGTGACTTGAGACGCGAAGAATCCAAACAACGCGCGTAAACTTGAGCTCCAAGATATGATTTGGACAGCCAGGATTCAAGATATCAAGATATCATCCAACGACCCATATTCCTTAACTTGGGGGCCAAACATACTAATCAAGCCTATAAATAGAGCTCTCATTCACAGCCAATTTCGCCAATACACAATAGAGAAATGCCCCAGCACCTCATGAAGGAAGCTAGAGTTCATCGTTCTTCATAGTCCAGGTAGTTGTTATTTAATCATGTTTATTCATTGATTGTTCTTAGATCTAAGTGTTTTATTTCGAAAGTACAATTATATGAATTGATGGATCAATGCTTCATTAAAGTAATGAGACCTTGACATTCCCAGAGTTTGTCTCTCTCACGATTAATAAAGTTTCTTTTTAGGGTTTGCTAAGAGGTGGTCTATCTATCTTAGATTATATAATTAGAATTGTTCTTTATTACTTATATTTGTTCATTGTTCTGATGTGGCAATAATATAGATTGCCCCGAAGAGCTTTGGCAAATAGCTCATAAACCTAGTTTTAAGATGAGTTACCTATCCTAATCTTATATCTTTCACCATTGTTCTTGGTTATATTTGAAAGTTTCGATAATATCTTTGAATGTGGTTTGTGACATAATTGAAGTAATACTTCAATCCTGTGTCTTGATGAACTATAATAGTAGAATTCATGATTATTCTCTAGGATATTATTATATTATTGTTACTGTGTCTTTATATAATTGTTCTTATAAATATCTTTATAGCCTCACCTAAGTTCATAGACATTCATATAAATAATAGTTATCTTTAACCACGATGTTCCGCGAGAGTTCGACCTTGAGTTAACATCTATACTATATTTTAATAAATATAGTTTATACTTGCGAGGCTCAAGTATAAATTTAATTTGACGTGTTTGACACCTTAAGACGGGTGTCCGCATCAAATTTGGCGCCGTTGCCGAGGAACTTCCAATTATGGATAACGGTTATTATTTGTGTGAATTCTTTGAATTCGGGATTTGCATTCATATAGTTTCATATTATAATTGCATTAGATCTAGGATCATAGTATGATTGCATCTACATTGTGTTTTTCCTTATTAATTTCGTTTTTCACTAATTATAAAAAAAAATATTTCGAAAATTTTGAACCTTGATTCTAGGAAGATTCACTTTCAATTTGAAATTTGAATTGATTTAGTATCTTTTCAATCTGATTTTTGATTGGATCCTTTGAATTAAGATTTTTTTTATATTATCATTTTAATATTTTCGTTTTTATATTTATATAAAAAAATATTTAAAAATTAAGAATATCTTTTTCTTAATCTTGATTTTAGAAAGACTTTTTCTTTAACTTGATTATTGATTAAATTTTTAGTTGATAATCTTTTTCTTGACTATATCTTTTAAGAATAAGATTTTTAAATTTAAGATATTATTAATTATTTCAAAATTTTTGTTTTTATAAAAAAAATAAATAATACATAATATATATTTTCCTAAATCTTGATTCTAGCAAGACTCTTTCTTTAACTTGATTATTGATTTGATTCTTGATTAAGTCTTTAGGATAAAATATTTTATAAAAATAAAAATATTTTAAATTTCAAATCTTGATTCTTTCAAGATTCTTTTAATTTGATTCTTGATTGAATCTTCTAGAATAAATTTATTTATTTATTTTTTTATTTATTTAAAAATATTTTCGAAAATTTTTTAAATTTAAAGTTTGAAATTTGATTTTTAAATTTTAAATTTTAAATTAAAAAAATAAAATAAAAAATTTCGAAAATTTTAAATTTTAAAGAAAGATTCGTGTTGATTTAATTATTAACTAGATTCTTGAATATTTCAGTTGAAAATTTATTTTTAAAATTATTTTTTTTACCCTTATTTTTCTTTTTAATTTTACGAAAATAAAATTTTATTTTTTTTAAAAAAATTATTTTAATTTAAAATATATATATATTTTTGAAAAATTTTCAATTTAAAGTTTGAAATTAAATTTTTAAATTTTAAATTTAACAAGTTTTAAATTTTAAATTAATAAAATAATAATTATTTATTATTTTCCCAAGTTGTTTTTGTTTTAAAAAAAATTCTTTTCTTCTTAGGAGGTTGAGAAATATCTCGTTTAGATGTCTAGACGAATTACTTCTCCAAATTAATATTATAATTATTATAATTGTTCTAATTATAATAATTCTTCTTATAATGATTATGATAATCCTTCCAATTCCTATAATGATAATCATTCCCCTTATAATGCATCTAACCATAATTCTTCCAGTCATCATTGCTCCCCTAGGTCCTATGGCTGCACAAAACAACACAAGGAAACCCCTCCTCAAAGGACACTAGAGAAAATGGAAGAAGAAAAGGAAAGGCAAAAGTTCAGACAAGATTTTGACCTATGGCTTCAAGAAAGGTATGATGACCTTCAACAGACTCTCGATTGCTTTGATGTCTTAATCCAAAGGAAAAAGGATGCTGCCCTACAATCAAGAACGGTTGAGTATCATGAAAGTGACCAAGGTCAAAACACCGATAGCCATCAACAAGATGATCACCAAGTCAAGGAGAGTAAACCATCGTACGAGGAAGATAGCAATAATGAGGGTAACACTATTAATAGTATTCCTTTTGTTACCTGTTCTTCTTTCTCTTGTTGACAATGTAGGTCAACAACATGACGAGGAGAATCATGAGATGCAAGACAAAACTACTACTCACATACCTAATATTCTTGCACGCAATGACTCTCCTACTCCCGTACCTGACCTCCTAACTCACCCTGACTTGGAAGTGACTAAATCTCGGTGCACAGAAAGTACTAATTTGGAGTTTGAGGAAACTTCAATGCTCTATTCCATCACATATGAGGAATGGGAGCCAGACGAGGAAGATAGTGAAGATGGGGATTGGGATGACACGCAACAACTCAATCCTATTGGACCTAATGATACTTACGTCAGTTACTCTGACTTAATGGATTACCTCGATCGCAATCATGACCACGACCCCGAAACCACATTTCATAACTACAGTCACGATGCAGTACTTGACGCATACAACGAGATTATGCAAAAACGAAATGGCATGGTGTTGGAGCAAGTAGAAGAAAATCTAGAAGGAGACGAAGAATTAGCCGAGGAAAGTTCCAAAGATGGAGGTAACACGACTTTGTTTGATCATTCTGTCTCTGTTACGCCTCTTTCCTTTTCTTTTGATGATACAGGTACAATGGAAGAGCCCATTACACAAGAAGAAATTGGAATGGAAGATTTTGATATTCTTGAACGTGATGATTTCTTCCTTGATGTCCCTTTGCCCATTCTAGATGTACTTGTGGGAGTAGCGGGTCTTGTGAGGATTGTCAAGAAATTGATGATTGGCTCACCATGAATCACAACACCTTGGAAGCAGCTGAAGTTTCCAAGGACAAGGTGCTTAAGGGAGAAGAAGAATTAAAAGAAGAATCCAAGAATCCACCTTCGCAAGGAATTTGCGAACAACTTGACATAGAGAAGCCTCCTCTCGCTCATATTGATTTTGTTATTCCTGACCCTATTCCCACATCGCCCTCTATTTAAAGAGGAGCACGCTGACCAGAGGGAAGGAAACTTCAGACACTCCCTCAAGCACCAACGCCTCTTGCCTCTCTGGATTTTCAAAGAGAATTTGAAGTCAAATTAAGCTTCAAGTTGTTTCTTCTTCCCACTTATCTCTTATTCATTATTTCCAATTTTATTTGCGAGATATGTGTGGGGGAAGAAACAACTCCAGTAGGTTAGTTTTTATTGCTTTCAGTATTTTATTTTACTTGTTTTTTTTTATTTCGTTTTTGTTTGGTTGACCAAAGTGATTTGATCAGTTTGGATCAGCCCAAGTTATCTTATTGTTTTCAGTTTTTAAATTTTCGTCTTTATGATTTTGTTTTTTGTTTTGTTTTATTTTGTTTTGTTTTGTTTTGTTTGTTTTGTTTTGATTGAGTCACACTCCTTGATCATTATTATATGAACTCTTAAAAACTATGTTTTGTTCCAGTCAAGAAAAAGGAATTTTTGTCTTTTTCTTAAACGCCCCTTTTGCAATTAATTTTGCTCTCTTTATTATTTTCCCCTTTTATTTTTAATTTATTGTTCTCTTACATTGAGGACACCAAGCAAGCTTTAAAATGTGGGAGAGTGGTAAACTTTGCAAATTCATTTTTTGGGCTACTTAAAAAAAAATTAATAATAATAAAAAATAAAATAAAATAACAAAAATAAAAATAAAATATATAAAAATAATGGAACATGTGCATTATTCTCAAATATTCTCGTTGACAAATTATGTTTTCCCAATTTTTAAATTCCCTCTTTTTTTTCCCTTATTTTTATTATTGCCCTTCAACATTGAGGACAATGTGTTCTTCTAAGTGTGGGGGAGAGAGGAGTAAATTCACACTCTTACCTTAGTTCTTTACTCCTATTTTAATTCTAACATTGGGGACAATGTTAAGATTAAGTGTGGGGGAGAGGAGTAAGTTAGAGTAACTTACATTTTGGTTTACCCAAAATTTTTTGCCTATTTTAGTGCTTGATTTAAACTTTCTACACTTCTTATTTTTCACTTTTTGAGTAGAATTAGAATTAGTTGAATTTTTAATATGTTTTAAGTCTTGAGTGAATAATTTCATATTTGTGATAAGAGTTTAGTCTTAGTTGTTTTCTATGGCCTGAGAATAATCTAAATAATTTTCCAAGTTTAGTAGTATTGTTTGATTTTTATAGACCAATTTGAGAGAAACCCAGCCTAGTTGGAAGTTTAAGCCTAAATATTTCCTATCTTTTGAGTGACATTTTAGTCTCTTAGTTTTGTTTTCTCTAGAACTTGTTTTAATTCTTGGTTAAAGCTTTATGTGATTAAATATCCTTAATATGATAGAGGCATTTGTTTCTTCACCCTTTTATCCCAAACACTAGCCATAAACACATTTACCCTTGTTAGCCCCTTTGAGCCTTTTTCACTAGGTGTTTTAAATATGACTATAAACATTTCTTTTAGTAGAAGTTTTTTCCATAGTCCTTATTTTTCGTTCTTATTGATGAACCAGGATTTGGCCGGGGGTCGTTTCCCGGTTCGCTGCAAGATTTTCCTGCAAGACAATGAACCACAGGGGGGTTCCCCTGTGATTCACCTCCGAAGCTTAAGTTAGTAAGAGTATGAGCTAGCATGAGTAGCGTGTGAGTAATGAGTTACGTACCTTTCATAGGGTTACCATCTTGTATTTATAGGCTTATTGAGGAGAGTCCCAACCCAACCAACTTCCTTGATTGTAGAAGAGATATCTTGAGTGATATGGGAGGTGAATCATAATCTTTCCTATATCATGTAGGAAGATACTTTTTTGTTAATTAAGGATAAGTGAGTCACTATTTCCTTATTTGTGTAGGGCTCCTTGATGGCTTGTGGGCCTATGGCGCGCTGGGTCAAGGGCATCTTCTGCCAATTGGGCCTCCTAATTATTGGGCCTATTATCACTAGTCACAACAAAAGAAGTGAAGTTCTGTCCCCATGAGATGTGTCCCCACGAGTGGATGACAGATACAACGTTTTTCGTTGGTTTGTTTTGAGGCGCTTTGTCCTTCCATTTCTGGTGCTTGGGCGTTTATCCTGATCAGAATTGATTCAAGATGTGCTTTGCACTGCCTGTGCATCCTTGTTGCTTGGGCGCTCACGGCCTTGATCTCCTTAGCGGCGTCGTACCATTGGGGCGTTCTTGCCTGCCTAAAGGCTTCCTGGCCCGATTATGCATTTGCCATGAACTTTGTCATTTGGACATAATCAAATATTTGGGTTATTACCATTAGTCCCTTCGAAAGAAGTGAGATTGTGTCCCCACGAGGGGAGTCCCGCTTAACGACGTTGTCGTTCGCTTATGATTTCTTGATGGCGCCGTTGGCGTCCTCGTTCCGTTTGGAGGAATTTCATGTTCATAGCCTCATGGCTTACGGCGTCCATGATTTTGGCGCCCTCGCTGGGGCGGTTTGAGACTTAGTTTCCATTTGATTCTCCTGAAGACCTTGGCGGTCTTTGTGTTAGGTTGCCATGCTTTCCATGAAGTCGCTGGGACTTAATTGTGAGGGCGATGGCCCGTAGTCATGGGTAAGGACGTCATGCCTTCCACGAGGGTGCTGGGACCCAAAGTTGATGTTTGATACATGCGTATGTTTTTGTGGCTAGCCTCCCAAGGGATGATGTCCGCATGGGGTGTGGGTGCCATTTTTTAAGATATTTGGGCGCTGGTGCCCCTAACATGTTTGTTATTAACTTATGCTTGGTTTACTTTGATTTTCCCTACGTTGCAACGCGTTTTTAACTTGCATTTTCGCGATTCGATCGCTATGTTTGTTTGCACACTAAGGTGCTGCCTCGCGATGGGCATGCTTCGAGCGTTTTGCGTATCATACGCTAAGTTTTGACTAGTCAACCAAGGGAGGGACGGTCCGCGTGGTAGTGAGTGCCATACTCACAAGGCTCCTTCGAGGGCCTTTTCGCTGCTGTGCCGAGGGCGTCCCCTCGAGCAGCGCTGACTTCATTAACGGTTGAAGGAAAGAAAGTTGATTTCATTGATATAAAATCTTAGTATAATTGGCGCCAAGGCCTTGTTTTGCCTTGTAATTGTAGAGTTGCGCCTAATTAGGCTCCGATTGTGGACTGGTGTGTGTCAGGCGCTTGATGAGGCGTGACTTTTGTTTTCCTTAAGGCGGATGCGAATGTTGTTTGGATCGAATTTGTCTGAGGCTTTGTCGCCGATTTTGGCTAGACATCTGTCTAATATAATCTCAGTATAAACTGTTAGTTTAATGATAAATGAATCCAGCAAAAGAATTGAGAATAATAGTTAATGCTTGCAGCAAAACTTTTTACACTATTGTTTATTTAGAGTATACCACTCTTCTCCTTTCCATGAAATGCTCCAAGTTGGGAGGCTTTTTTGCCTCACCCTATTGAATTTCTGCAAAGTTCAAAACGCAAAATTTATCAAATGAATTTAATTGCTTAGTCATTTTTATGGGGCGCCCATATCCATAGCGGCGCCTCGCGTACTGCGGCGCTTACACTTACGACAACGCCCACGCCGGTGTAAGGATTTCCAAGTGCTGAGAAGTGCCTGAGTTCTTAAATAAAGAAGCTGATGAGTCAACACATGATATTAATACCAAGACAGTGCTTGTTAGCATATATGAGAAAGACTAAAACAATATTGTTTAATTATGCCTTGTTTTTTGAAAAATAGTACTTTTATCAAGCATTCGATGCGTATTATCCGTGTGACTATTTCACAATGGCCAATGAGTCACTATTATTCTGTTGTCAGATTTACGCCTTGCAAATTCATACGAAGTGAATAGAGGTGGCATTATACTTTCTTCCAACATGCGCGTATATCTCCCGAAACTAAAGTAGGAGTGAGTGATTGTGTCTAGATTCATAATTGAAATATGTAATATTTTGACATTTTCGACATGCGAATAAAGTGTTCGTGACATTCGTGTATAGTCACAGCTTCCCAAAAAACCATCAGCAAAAATAACAATTTTGGTTTTAAAATCCAAGACATGTTTTACAGGTGCAACAATAGCAATCAAACGCTAACTGCGATGTTCAGTTATCGCATTAATCCTCTATGCTTAGAGGAGTTTTCAAATGCAATTTCTATGTCAATAGATGCAAGATTTGGATGATTAAAAAATCATAGATCAGCAAATTGGAGTGAAAGCTGAATTTTAAACACAACGTATATGAATTGCATTGTTTGGGACCTGCAAGTGACGTAAATGTTCTCCAACCAGGAGAGTGAGTAAAGCATATAAATGTGTATGTATGAATGTATAATGGCGTTCATGCACCATATGCCAAAAAAATAAATGCACATAAAAATGACATATGTGGAATTCTATAAATGTATGTATTTGGTTTTAAGTGACAAGAATAGTCATCTACCTCAATGCAAAACTCACGGGTAAGAAAGGGACTAAACTTCAAAGTAAAAAGTTATCGTAACTTATGTTAAAAGTGATTGTAGGCATGAAAGAAAGGTATGTATGAGTCTAAAAGACATGCATAGTCATTACAGAACTGACAGAGGGCCAAAAAATGAGAGTGTAATATAGGACTTTGATAGCGATCCCACCTTCCAGTACCCATTTTTGAAATTTTGGGATTAATTAGTGAATAATAATATGTATCAGTGTTGTGTAGATAGCCATATACACAGTGCATAGCCATACGATTGGAATTTCAAAATCAGCAAGCTTCTTGAAATAAGGATGGGCAAATAGGTAAGCAATTAAACATGCATATATTTAAATAATGACGAATAGCAAGTTCGTAACTAAAGAGATTTTTAGAAGTTGAACTTATCTGGTAAAACTATGTTCGCGGCAGCGCCTGTATTCGCCTTGGCGTCTGCGCCTGTATTCACATTGGATTCCATGCTTCGATCGGCGCCTATGTTTATGGCGGAGGCGCCCGTGCCGTTGGCGGCACCTCAATTATATTGGATCAAAAATACCCATGCGATAAAAGAATAAAGCAAGTAATTTAGTGTTGAGCAATGTTAATATGTGGAGCCCATAATCCCTTTACATCCTAGTAAAACAGAGCATATAACATTAGAGTTTCAATCTTCAAAGCCAATTCTCCCGCTGTCAATTTTTATGACGTGTCACACTTACTATTTGCTTGCCAAAAATCATCAAGAATAAAATCTATTTTCCAACGAAACAAGATACTTATTCAAGTGAAGCATGTATACGAGACTATATCTTGCATCCCAATAAAGCAATTTAATCTCCATGATTCAATCATTGATGCCAAAATTTATTTTGACGAGGATAAATATGACCCATAGTGTAACACTAAGCGAAGTTCAATAAAAATTCCAAGTCATAAGTCTACTTCCAGAATGCAAGAATCATAAAATTATTGATTAATTAGCATAGTCCACAATCAGATGTTCCCTTTAGCTAGTCTAAGCACAGTTCATGATTAGATATTCTTAACCCAATCTCAGCGGAATAAGGATCAGGTCAGAAAATTCCAGCACAAGATTAAAGAGAAAAATTGGAAGAGGTTACCCGATTGCAACTGTCGGACCTTCCAACTCGTGGAACGGCTGCGGGGCCTTCACATCGCGGAACAGTGGCGGAGGATCCAGATGACGGACCTTCCAACTCGCGTAGAACTTCAGCTCTTCTGCCGTGGAGAACCGCGATGCTCCTCCAGATCCGTCCGGCGATGGTGTCCGTGACGGTCGGCGGCGATGACGGGATCGATGGAGGACGAGTGAGAGTGCTCCGTGGGGTTACGAACTCGCGCGGCGGAGCTGTTACAAACCGAGCCAACGGCAAGAGGCACGGTGGTGCGCGGCGAGCAACAGAGCGGCGAGGTCGTGCGAAGACGATGGTGGCGGCGTTATTGATGCGTTTGTCCGACGAGGAGAAACCCAGGAAACTAAGGGTTTAAAGCTGCGAGTGGTAGCCTCTTTTTTTTTTTATTATTCGAACATAAACCCAGGAAAGTAGGGGCTGTTGGGACTTTCCCTGCGTAATGATTTTTTTTTTGGTATTATTAGAAAATAATAATAATGCTAAATAAATAAACATGGCAAAGGCTTATGATATTGGGAGTTATTTATTTGCTCCCTAGATCGAATAGTTTCTCTATCTTTTCCCTGCTCAAAAATTTTTAGAGGAACAAAGCTTTTTTGTTTGGTCCCCACAGACGGCGCCAGTGATGAACCAGGATTTGGCCGGGGGTCGTTTCCCGGTTCGCTGCAAGATTTTCCTGCAAGACAATGAACCACAGGGGGGTTCCCCTGTGATTCACCTCCGAAGCTTAAGTTAGTAAGAGTATGAGCTAGCATGAGTAGCGTGTGAGTAATGAGTTACGTACCTTTCATAGGGTTACCATCTTGTATTTATAGGCTTATTGAGGAGAGTCCCAACCCAACCAACTTCCTTGATTGTAGAAGAGATATCTTGAGTGATATGGGAGGTGAATCATAATCTTTCCTATATCATGTAGGAAGATATTGTTTTGTTAATTAAGGATAAGTGAGTCACTATTTCCTTATTTGTGTAGGGCTCCTTGATGGCTTGTGGGCCTATGGCGCGCTGGGCCAAGGGCATCTTCTGCCAATTGGGCCTCCTAATTATTGGGCCTATTATCACTTATCCCTCTTAGGATTGGGCTTCGCCAATTGTATTCAAACAAATATATATGAAAAGAAAGAAAAAAAAAGTATCTTTCAAAAAGAAAATAAAAACAAGAGAAAAAGATTGATCAATCAAAAAAGAGAGTATTGTGCTTATTGACTCTCTATATATATGTACTTCAAGTAAGATTGGCAATAACCCGTAGAAAAAGAGGATAAGGATTTCATGAGGACGTTGGTGATCAAGTATACTAATTTGAAATTTTGTAAGTCTAACACCAAATTTCCTTTCTTTTATCACCTTCATTATATATTAGCCTTTTCCCATACATTATAGCCCTATTAAAAACCTCTTGATTTTGGATAATTTAACACTTGTGGTGGAGACCTTGAGAATTTCTACAAGCTTATGGTAGAAACTTAGTCTAAGGAATGACTGGAGAAAAAATACCCAATTAGTGAAGAGAGTGATACACTTTTGGAATTGGTCTTATAGAAATTAGATCGTGTTACTTTACAGAGTTACTTGCTTGGTGGATTCTCTAGCTCTAGATTATGACTATGTGCTAGCCATGAATCATGAACTTGGGAAAGTTCCTTGATTCTTTGGCATATTTTCTTTTCTTCTACTTCGTACCTTTGGTCAGGAGTGCAAAGTCTTAAGTGTGGGGGATTTGAACAGCCCAAAAGTGAGCAAGTTATTTGGCCTTCTTTTAATGTGTTTATAATAATAATATATTACAATTAGACCAACTAATATGCTAAGGGCTGCACCAAGGTATGACATAATAAAGTGGATAAAATAGGTTAATTAGTGTTTATTTATTGTATTTTATAAATAAGTGCTATTTAATGGGTTTTTATGGTTTCAGATATCCAAACAGGGTCTAACCAAAAGGGAATCATCCAGAATCAACGAGAAGTAAGAAGTCGTATGATGTCCGAGGATCAAGATTATTGATTTAAATAAATCTATGGACATGGGAATGTAGTACGGTTCGATACGAGAAGAACGCACTTTGAATGAGCCAAATCGGAGTTCTAGAGAGCCCGAACGATGCATTTTAGTAAAACTGCGCAGGAACATGTTTTGGGCCGCGACTTTGGGCCGCCGGTGCACATGACGGCGCAAGTCCAAATTGCGTGTTTCACTCAAATACGTCAAGAAAAGATATGATGTGACTTGAGACGTGAAGAATCCAAACAGCGCGCGTAAACTTGAGCTCCAAGATATGATTTGGACGGCCAGGATTCAAGATATCAAGATATCATCCAACGACCCATATTCCTTAACTTGGGGGCCAAGCATACTAATCAAGCCTATAAATAGAGCTCTCATTCACAGCCAATTTCGCCAATACACAAAAGAGAAATGCCCCAGCACCTCATGAAAAAAGCTAGAGTTCATCGTTCTTCATAGTCCAGGTAGTTGTTATTTAATTATGTTTATTCATTGATTGTTCTTAGATCTAAGTGTTTTATTTCGAAAGTACAATTATATGAATTGATGGATCAATGCTTCATTAAAGTAATGAGACCTTGACATTCCAGAGTTTGTCTCTCTCACGATCAATAAAGTTGCTTTTTAGGGTTTGCTAAGAGGTGGTCTATCTATCTTAGATTATATAATTAGGATTGTTCTTTATTACTTATATTTGTTTATTGTTTCGATGTGGCAATAATATGGATTGCCCCGAAGAGCTTTGGCAAATAGCTCATAAACCTAGTTTTAAGATGAGTTACCTATTCTAATCTTATATCTTTCACCATTGTTCTTGGTTATATTCGAAAGTTTCGATAATATCTTTGAATGTGGTTTGTGACATAATTAATGTAATACTTCAATCGTGTGTCTTGATGAACCATGATAATAGAATTCATGATTATTCTCTAGGATATTTTTATATTATTGTTACCGTGTCTTTATATAATTGTTCTTATAAATATCTTTATAGCCTCATCTAACTTCATAGACATTCATATAAATAATAGTTATCTTTAACCACGAAGTTCCGCGAGAGTTCGACCTTGGGTTAGCATCTATACTATATTTTAATAAATATAGTTTATACTTGCGAGGCTCGAGTATAAATTTAATTTGATTCGTTTGCCACTTTACGACGAGTGCCCGGTCAGTGCTACCCAAAACTTTAGCAAGAGTGCCAAAGCTTATTGAGGAGTTTCATTCTTCTCCTCTTGATGGTCATTCCGGGTACATACGAACTTACAAAAGATTGGCTGCCAACATTTATTGGGAAGGGATGAAATCTGATGTGCAGGCTTTTGTGGCAAGGTGCGATACTTGTCATCGTAATAAATATCAAGCAATGAGTCCCGTCGGATTATTACAACCCTTGCCGATTCCTAGAGAAGTTTGGGAGGATTTGAGTATGGATTTCATTGTTAAGTTGTCCAAGTCTCATGGGTTTGAATCCATCATGGTGGTGGTGGATCGTCTAACCAAGTATGCTCACTTTATTCCTCTATCTCATCCTTTCAATGCTAAAATTGTAGCTGCTGTTTTCATTCAAGAGATAGTGAAACTTCATGGGTTTCCTAAATCTATTGTATCGGATAGAGATCACATTTTCATTAGCCAATTTTGGAGGGAATTATTCAAAGCGGCAGGGACAAAGTTAAGCTACAGTTCAGGGTATCATCCGGAGACCGATGGCCAAACCGAAGTTGTAAACCGAACCTTGGAGACATATCTTAGATGCTTCACCTCGGACAAGCCCAAACAGTGGTGTAAATGGTTTCCTTGGGCAAAATATTGGTTCAATACCTCCTACAACCATTCTATTGGCATGACACCTTTCAAAGCCTTGTATGGGCGGGACCCTCCAACTTTATTTAAGCTGAAAGATTGTCATTCAGCGGTGGAAGAGGTCAATGAGAGTATCCGAGACAGAAATTTGGACCTTCCTGAGCTCAAGGAACAACTAACTACAGCCCAAGATCGAAGAAGTCTTATGCAAACCAACGCCGAAGAGATGTCCACTATGAAGTGGGTGAATTGGTGTACCTCAAAATCAGACCATACCGACTGAAATCTCTTACCAAGAAGCCTAATGAAAAACTCAGCCCCCGGTTCTATGGCCCCTACAAAATTAAAGCTAAGTATGGCGAGACAGCTTACCACTTGGAGCTACCGGATTCGGCACGCATTCATCCTATTTTTCATCTCTCGCAACTTAAGAAATCCCTTCATCCTATCCCCACTGCACAGACAATTCCTCCCACCTTGACCGAAGAGATGGAGGTCCAAGTCACTCTGGAAGACATTAAGCAGGTTCGCACTATGACTGACGGACAGGTTGAAGTTCTTGTCAAATGGCACACTCTACCCGATTTTGAGTCCACATGGGAAGATTACGAAGTGATCCATAATCAGTTTCCGAACTTTCCCCTTGAGGACAAGGTGATTCTTGTGGGGGAGGGTATTGATAGAAGTACCTTGATTTCAGTAGCTCTAAAAGTAGAAGACAAACAATGTGAGATTTTAAATCAATACCCGCGAAAACAAACAAAAGGAGCAAACTTGAGTTTGAATCAGCTAAGCAACTGAACATTAAAACCAACTGAAATCTCAAAGTCACAAAACAAAATCACAAACTGAAATGAAGATTAGAAAACCTCAAGCCAAAATCAGAAAACCTCAACTGTATCCCAACAAAATCACAAAATCTCAAGCAAAAACGAAAACCAACTAAAACCCAAAACTCAAAATTAGCTTTCCCGAAGGAACCCAAAAACCAAACCTAATTGGGGCATGCATTTTGTCTTATAGATTATGAATTGCTTCATAAATCATCATATTGACACAAAGCTAAAGGGCTTCAAGCGATTCATCTGGAATCTCAGCACTGGCCTATAATCAATACTACCATGGCTACACTCCTTCATCCATCATCATCTCCTATGCTTTTATCTTCTCCACTTTCTTCTTCTTCTGCATCTCCCATAACCCAAAAGGAATCCAAAGCAACACCGAAAAACCCACCAGACATTTCACTTAAAAACTGCAAATCCATGAAGCAACTCAAACAATTACACTGCGACATCATGAAGAAAGGCCTCTCTCACAGAACTTCTTACTTAAACAAGTTAATTTTCGCCTGTGTCGAAATCGGCACCCACGAGAGCTTAACCTACGCTCGAAACGCTTTCGAACTCTTCAACGACGACGACGAAGAAGGGAACTTCGGTTCGTTGTTCATGTACAATTCATTGTTAAGAGGGTATGCTTCCATTGGACTCTGTGAGGAAGCAATCTCGCTTTACAATCAAATGGTGGTGTTGGGGGTTAAGCCTGACAATTTCACGTTCCCGTTTTTGCTCAGTGCGTGTTCGAAGATTTTGGCGATTTGCGAGGGGATTCAGGTTCATGGGGTGATTATAAAGATGGGTTTGGAGAAAGATTTGTTTGTTAGGAACTCTCTGATACATCTATATGCGGAATGTGGGAAGATTGAGATGGGACGCAAGGTGTTTGATAAAATGCCCGAGAGAAATGTTGTTTCATGGACGAGTTTGATTAATGGGTATGCTGGGACGGACTTAGCAAAAGAAGCTGTTTCTTTGTTCTTTGAGATGGTTGATTCTGGTGTTGAACCCAATTCAGTGACTATGGTTTGTATTATTTCTGCTTGTGCAAAGTTGAAGGATTTAGAATTGGGTAGAAGAGTATGTGATTATATTGGTGAATTGGGTGTAAAGCTTAATACCCACATGGTGAATGCACTTGTTGATATGTACATGAAATGTGGAGATATAGGTGCTGCAAGGAAACTTTTTGATCGATGTCTTGATAAGAATTTGGTTCTTTACAATACCATTATTTCAAATTATATTCGCCATGGGCTTGCCAAAGAAGCAGAAGTAATATTCAATGAGATGCTGAAACATGGACCTAGACCAGATAGGGTGACACTGTTGTCAATGATTGCAGCATGTTCAATGTTAGGTGATCTTTCTACTGGAAAATCATCCCATGCTTATGTCTTGAGGAATGGTCTTGAATGTTGGGATAGCATAGGCAATGCCATTATTGATATGTACATGAAATGTGGTAAAAGAGAATCAGCTAGCAGGGTTTTTGAGCATATGCCAAACAAGACAGTGGTGTCATGGAACTCATTGCTTGCCGGTTCGGTCAGAGAAAGCGATCTCGAATTAGCTCAGAAAATCTTCGATGAAATGCCAGAGAGTGATCTTGTGTCTTGGAACACCATGATTGGTGCCTTGGTTCAAGAGAGCATGTTCGAGGAAGCCATCGAGCTATTCCGGGAAATGCAAAAGAATAGGATGAAACCAGATAGAGTGACAATGGTGGGAATTGCATCTGCTTGTGGATATTTAGGAGCTTTTGATCATGCTAAGTGGGTCTACACGTACATTTTGAAAAATGGTATTCACATTGACTTGCAACTTGGTACAGCTTTGGTTGATATGTTTTCAAGGTGTGGTGATTCCTATAGTGGTATGATTGTTTTCAATGGAATGGAAAAAAGGGATGTGTCTGCTTGGACTGCTGCCATTGGAGCCATGGCAATGGAGGGAAATGCCGAAGGCGCTATCGACCTTTTCAATGAGATGCTCAGACAAGAGGTGAAACCGGACGATATTGTTTTTGTGGCATTATTAACAGCATGTAGTCATGGTGGTTCTGTAGAGAAAGGAAGACAAGTTTTTAGTTCAATGAAGAAAACCTATGGAATCTGTCCTCAGATTGTTCACTATGGATGCATGGTTGATTTACTTGGTAGAGCTGGGCTTTTGGAAGAAGCTCTAGATCTCATACAAAGTATGGCAATGGAACCTAATGATGTTATCTGGGGCTCTTTTTTAGCTGCTTGCAGGACACACAAAAATGTTGGATTGGCACAATATGCAGCTGATAAAATAACTGAATTGGCCCCTGATGAAACTGGGATTCATGTGCTATTATCCAACATATATGCATTTGGAGGAAAATGGGATGATGTTGCAAGAGTGAGGTTGCAATTGAAAGAAAAAGGGGTCCAGAAAATGCCTGGATTAAGCTCAATAGACGTCAACGGCATGATTCATGACTTCATCTCTGGTGATGAATCACATCCAGAAAATACAAACATTGATTTAATGCTAAAGGAAATAAACTGCAGGCTAAGCAAGGTTGGGTATGTTCCTGATATAACCAATGTGCTGCTAGATGTAGATTTAAGGGAGAAAGAGCACTTACTTAGCAGACACAGTGAGAAACTAGCCATGGCTTTTGGGTTGATCTCCACTGGTCAAGGTATGCCCATAAGGGTAGTTAAAAATCTTAGGATGTGTTCTGATTGTCACTCATTTGCAAAATTAGTATCAAAATTATACAAAAGGGAAATCACAATTAGAGATAATAAGAGGTACCACTTTTTCAAGCAAGGGTTTTGTTCTTGCAGAGACTTTTGGTAATAGAATTACCAAGTGATGATTTTACCTGAAACTACAGTACAATTCAACAACATTCTTGCAAAGTGAAGTTACAAAAATGACAATAAAAGCTTCATGACGAACTTTCTAGTGTTGGGAAAATGGAATCAACAGAAGCATGGTGCATCGGGTCCGCTTGCCATAGTTTAGCTAGATGAAGATGAGATGAGGTCTGCCGATGAACTTCTTCCATGAGCCAAATGGTGGCTTCAGCTTTGTAAGGATGAATAATGTTGTCCAAGGGCTTATGTTCATCCTCGCTGCCCATTCTTGACTGGTCCCATTCCTTCAGGAGAATATTTGTGAGGTAGTGGAGGGGCTGACCATATAACTTCTTAATTGATCTACCTAACCCCATCCATGAGGTAAATGGGATTACGGAACCGCGATAGTTTGGGATTGGAATCTGCTTCATGTAATCCTGATAAGTTGCTGCTCTCCTGATCAATAATTCTACATAGAAGCATGAGGAATAAAATATTTGTAAGAGTGCCAAACAATTTGATGATTAAACAAATAAGAAAGTCATGTAAGAGTTATCAGGGAACAAAGGGTTGAAGGACTGGAGTAAAGACTTGATTATGAACAGATCTGTTGTGACAACTGAGAAGTCTTTCGAAATGCTATCAATAGTGACTTGTAAGATAAAGGAACAGCATTATCTCTGATTTTCAGCTTTTAAATCTGTCTAGAAATGAACTTTTTCCATAAATCTGTGCTTGAAAGCAGTCAGCAAGATTCATTTTATGAACAATTTGAAATTGTGAATGAAAAGTATATTGCATTTTCATTGAAAATACAATGAGAAAACCAACAATGTGAAAAGTTAAAGCAAAAATCTAATTCTTAGTATTTTTTTTTTGGACAAAAATTCTCAAATAAGAAATATCAAAGGAGAAAACTTGAAAAATGCACAGTGAAACAGGAGAGACTTGCTTATGTAACTTCTGCGCAATTGGAGCAGTGCGCAGAAGTAGTACCGCTAGCTCATTAATCGCAATTCATTGAATTCAAAGACCATTTTCTGGCAAAAGAAAGAAAAAAAACATGAACAAAATAGGCAACAACTGGAGATAAATTTTAGTGTCAACAGTTGAAATTTCTTGGTTTCTTTACAGGCTATATCAGGCAAATACCTTGATCTGACAGTAAATTTCTGGCAATATGAGATATTGCTATGTCAACTGTTTGCTTGGTATCACACTCATTACAATCCTCCATTTTTGAGTCTGGTGAAGAAGATTCATCCAATTCTGAAGAAACTTCCTCACCCCATGGAAATGTCCTCTTCATGTGACTATATGGAACAAAACCAAATATAAGTTTCTAAGTAAGCATATTACTTATAAATTGAAATAGACAAAGCCCTACAAAAAATAATGGAGGGCATGATACATCCAACCAAAAATGTGATAAAACTAAAGATATACCAGCTGCCTCAAACCCCATAGAGCTTAAAATGCTATAAAATTAATAGATGGGAAAGAGAATAGATATCTTTAACCCGTTAATTGTCACGACCCCCGGAAGCAAGTGACTGATACGGACATGGGTCTATCTCACACCGTATGTTTACCCACAAATTCATAGACATACAAATACCATCACATAACTGCTTAATACTTCAATTAAAATAATATTTGACAACATGCAAAATACCAATACTCAGAGTTCAGAACACCCAGCACTGGGTCACTACAAGACCCCAAAATATAAGAATCAACAATAAACGCAAATCACTATGAACCAGTATGTCAAACAAATAAGTGCAGAAATACCCAAATCCTCTCCCTATGTACTAGAGGAGTTGACAAGCTAGAGTTTAAACATAAGGTTTACTAAAACATAACTACCCACAAGAACAAGTGTGGGCTTTGAATCAACTCCCACTCGCGGCAGATATGGACTAGGGGCAGATGTGAACGCCTGTCCTGCACTATCTGAAAAGTAAAGGGCAACGGGTGAATCGAAACTCAATAAGCAACTAACTCATCCCAATCGTAGTGTAGGGTACCATCACGTAGGGAAAGAGATAGCCACAAAATCAAAAATGCCAAACAACTAAAATTATACACAACAACAATTATTTTAGTACAACGTCAAAGGAGAAAAGAATTCAATCCATGTTTCATTCAAGAGTTAAATTTGACAAGATTAATAAGGTTCTATCAAAGTAGATAAGAGAAATAATAAAAAGAATAATAATACTAATTTAGTTTAAATACCGCAATTTTGAATGAGCTTTGAAGAAATGATGAATAAAACTTAAATTGAGAAAAAAAAAAACAGTTCAAACATAAACAGTTTAAAAGAAGGGGACTAGAAAAGTTTCCTACAACATAATTTTTGTATAAATTTTAGAACCTAACATTAGAGAATCAAAATTGATCAAGGTTTTCAAAGAACAAGAAATAACTATATAATTTATTATTAAAGACAATTTCCATAACATACTGCAAGTAAAGGAAAATATCTTTCATTCAAATAACCAATGTTGGCAAGAAAAAACCAAGGTAGAAGAAATCAACGACATGATAATTTATAATTAATACAATTCAAACTAGAGACAATTCTCATTTACATCCACAAATTCATCTAAGCACAATTAAACTAAATTTCAAGGAAGTAAACAATTTGTGAAGCACAATTCTCCACACCCACATAGCCAATAACTCAAATGACCAAACTTACACAATCAAGAATGCAGTAACAAGATATTCATACCGGTTTGCTCACATATCCATCTCAACCCTTCATAGGGTAATAATTTCCATTACCGTCTCCACTCATACATGAGGAGTAATGCTACAGTTTATATCAACCCAACATCGGGGATGATGCACGTTCACAACCAAATTCACCCACAACAATAATAATATCAAAGTAATACAGACTCAAAGTAATCAAGTTCTATGCTGGGTAACATCTTTAAAGTATACAGTCTCAATCAAGAATAACATTAATTCCAAATTTTCGAGAAAGTATTAAACAAAGAGTAAATCTACAATGTAAAACATTATCCATCGACAAAAAAACCCTCAAACGAGACAAGAATAAGAAAGTCACTCACCTCTCTAGGATGGCTACAACTTTTTGCTTCTAGTCAACAATGGGTGGACGAAAATCTAGAAACACAATCACAATTAAAGTTCGAATCAATAACGTAATCCAAGAATTAAAATTCAATGACCCAAAGGTCCTACCCTTCACAACATCATCAATCTAACAACTAGAAAACTAGCTCTTTTCAAGCACACCCACCAACTAGAACTTACCCTACCCTTACCTAAACTACCTAGAAATCCCTAAAAGACCTAAATCCAAGAAACTACTAGAGACTTGGGTAATTCATTTGGGAGCTCCACCAAGCGTCCTAACATTCTCAAATTCAAGGTTAAGTCACAAGTTATATTCCAAGATCAAAAACATAGGTCAGTCACTAATTTAACACTTCCATCAATCCTTTTTCCATTACTTCAAAATTCACAATTTAAATTTATGCTCTTAATACAAGGATAATCAAAACAAAAATTTCATCAATATACTAGCAGGAAGGGAATGACGACTTTTACAGGTTACTTTTGAGTTTTTGTGTGATTCAGCAATATTACATGAGAGTTTAATTATGATGTTTATATATGGTGACAGTTGAACGAGGAGAAGAAAATTCTGAAGGTGGGGTTTTTCTATGATCTTGCTTAACTTCGTGGAGGCCCAATAAAAGGTTCTGATGTTTCAAGCTGTCCTATACTGAGGGGTACTGGGTAGAGTATCAAGCACAATTTCTAAGTTTTCAATTTCAACTCCAACTTTAATGGATTATCTCATAATAATATATAGCATAATTATTAGTATCATATGATTTGCAAATCGAATTGAGATCAAAACGATAAATATCGTTGGACGAACAGTTTGATGCCCTGAATCGGTGCGATACTCGCCGGAATCGTACGATTTGCGTAATGAATTGTTAGCTTTGTTTTGTTAATTTTAGCTTTGTTTTGTAAGTTATGAGTAATGAATTGTGACTTATCAGTTCTTATTTATTACGATTTGTCGTTTATGACTTTATGTGAGAATTATATAGTTTTTTGTCATTACTATAATATACATCAGACTGTTTTTCATTGTGTTTTTGAATTTTTATGATTAAATACAATTCACGATTCACGATTCAAAAATTAGCATAACCATTCACGATTTAAATCCTGATCTGACAACAATGATATATAGGCTTTATATTCAGATCATGAATTGATCCCAAGCATAAGTTTCCCACCTAGTACGTAACTAATAACTTATAACATAATTAAAGATTTACATCTAAAAAATTCAACTATTCAAGTATACGTGTGTATAAATATGCAACGCAGTAAAATTTAAAAAAAAAAATTAAAAAAGGTAAGCAAGATATTTTATTCGACACTTAAATTATTAATTGAAAGAGAAATATGGAGGTTTGGAAAGTTAGGATTCAAAGTGTGACCTAGAATTTTCCTTTGTTCACGAGAGTGGGGATCAAGAAGTCAAGCAATTAATCAAGAATTTGTGGTGTTAAAGTGAAGCATATATCAGCACCAAACAGTAGCAACAACACTCATGGAGCATACATTTCGAATTTAACAAGTGAAACAAGAGAAAGAGAGAGGTATTGAGGAGGGAGTAGAAGAATTTACCAAGAAGAAAAAGGAGAGGAGGAGAGAACGGAGGACCGTCGTGCACCTCCGTTTGCCGGCATCGGAAGTAGGCGGAGGCTGCTGCGTGACGGTGTGGCCGGAGATTGTGGCGGCGGAACCTTTGGAGGAGAGGAAGCAAGGAGAGGCAATTTGGGTTCTTTCTTTTTATTTTTTTCCTAACAAACGCGTGTTGTGTTATATAAGATGAAGCTCTCTTCATCATTGTTTTTTAAAAGGTTAGGCAAATTTGATTCTTAACATAAGATGTAATGAGTCTTTAGCCAATAAAATAATGACACGTAGAAGAATTAGTTGTATGTTCAGCATTAAATTATATCAATGGCTATAATTATGCCACATCAGCATTTGCATCTCATGTTAAGAATTAAACTTTGCATCTTAGACTAACCCTTCTTTTTATTGTTTTCTAGGATGCAAAGTTTAATTCTTGACATGAGAAATAATTGCTCATGTGACATAATTATAGTCATTGATGAAATTTAATGTTGAAAAATAATAATAAAAAATAATATTTTTTTAACCAATCAAAACTGTGTCTGGAGTCACGTCATGAGTTACATACAACTAACTCTTCCACGTGTCATTATCTTATTGCTCATGACCCATTGCATCTCATATCAAGTATCAAACTTTGCATCATAGACTAATCCTTTTAAAAAATTAAGGATAAAACTTATATCAAGTTCCTTATATCCTTGCTATCAAGCTCCACCAATCACAAGTCTTGATTACATTCTCTTTCTTCAATGATTGGTAATGCAAAAAGTGGTGTTTAATATTCTCTTTCTATCATGATTGGTCATATATAAAATTTTTGTCACGTGTCAAATGTTGATTGAAGAACTCAATAGCAAGGATGTAGGGAACTTGACATAAGTTTTGCCCAAAAATTAAAGGCAAAAGCCTTTTCGTGCCCTTAACGTTTGAAGTCAATTTTAGTTATACCCCTAATGTTTGTTCTGTGTTAGCTATACCCCAAATGTGAAACATTTGTGTCAATTATACCTTAATTTCAATTTTTTTGGGCCAAAGTCCTATTTTGGTCCTTCAAGTTTGTTCAAAGTTTTGTTTTGGACCCTCAAGTCTCTGGTGAACTTTCCGGCGAGATACACAGCTACCTTGACAACTACGAAAACTCCTAATACTAGGTTTTTTGACCTCTTGAGTTCAATAACGACATCTATTTTGTGAAAAAATGACTGTCAAGCCGTCGAAAAATTACATAGTCGCCGAAAAATTACACAATCGCCGAAAAATCATATTTCCGGTCATTTGTTCGCAAAATGAAAGCCTCCATTGAACTCAGGAGGTCAAAAAACCTTGAATTAGGAATTTTCATAGTCGTCAGGGCCGCCGTGTATCTCGTCGGAAAGTTCACCGGAGACTCGAGGAACCAAAACAGAACTTTGAGCAATTTTGAGGGACTAAAATAGGACTTTGGCCCAAAACAAATTGAGGTTAAGACATAATTGACACCAACGTTTCACATAGGGGACATAATTGACACAAAACAAATGTTAGGGGCATAACTGAAACTGACTCCAAATATTAGGGACACGAAAGGATCTTTTGTCAAAATTGAATAATTTCGTTTGTTTTAGATTATTCAATAATCTAATTATAATCTGCAAAAATTTTAAATTTTAAACCACTCAATTACTTTTATATCTATATAAATATACTTATAATTATACTTCAATATATATTCAAATATACACAAATGACATAATTGTCATTTTATATCACTCATCATTTATTACACCTATACCAATTTTTCTCCATGACATCGTTTTTCACCAGTTCTTTTTAACATTTTCTTTTTCTAAATTATTATAATTAACTTTTTTACTTTCAATTATTTTTAATATTTAATAAAATAATAATAACAATTTATTTTTTATTTAAATATTTGTTAATATTATATATTTATTATTAAAATAATTTTTATCCCTCTTATTTAAAAAATTAACTACATAAATTCAGAAAATAAATTCAACCAACATATTTAAAAAATTGATTATAAATAACGATACATCATTATTTTGAAACAACTCAGTATGTTTTCAACTTTTATTTTCTCTATTAGTGATTGTGCGTTAACTCAGTAAAAATTAGATGGCCAAAAAGTCATTTTTTTGTCTAAAATTTATTTTAACGAAATTAAATAATTATAATCATAATATAAAGGCGAAGCAGATGGACAATGACTGTTATTTTAACCCAGTCACCAAATCGTTCACGATTTTAATATCACATGAATCAACCAACTCTTATTCTTTTAGTGGTTGACTAATGAGAGACAAAAAGTAAGTGTCACCATAAAATATTATTTGGGCAGTATTCAATAATTGTAATTTTAGGATGTATATTTATCAATTGAAATAAGCTATCCAAATAATATAAAAAAACTCTAAATTGGAGCTTCTAAAAAATCCATATTATTGCAATTCCCCATGAAAAAAACTCATCATTAATAATCTACTTTTTAATAATCTAATTCAAACAACTAAAATCATCTCACAAATCCAAAAAGTCACAAAGTAAGTTCCTCTTCTATTTCTACCCATATACAATTTATCAATTCTCAAACCCTTCTATTTACCACCCACAATTATTACATACTCATTTAAATAATTTCACACTTAAAAATCTACTTTTGCAAATCTAATCCAAACAACTTTCTCAATATAATCTGATTTTTCATAATCAGCTCATAAGCTGATCAAATTAGAAGCTGCTCATGATCTAATCCAAACAGACTCGAAACTTGAGAGCTATTTTGAAATGAAATTGGATCCTCTAGATTTGGCTTCTCTGGAGTTGTTTGGATTTTAGTAATTCTAAACCTTTGAATTTCTTTTGGCAAAAAAAAAAATCATTAAATTTTTTGTTCGCCATTGAGATTGCACCACCACCACCACGTGATGATCTCATTCTATGAAATACACCGTTTCATCAAATGAAATGTTGCGTTTTGGTGTGTGTTAATGAAGCTTGCAAATTCTACAAAACTTCATAGGGAGTTCCAATCCAGAGAATCAAAGTCGTTTTGAAGTATATTGAATAGTTCAGGGGAAGAAATGAGAGTTTGAGAGAGAGAAAGAGAAAAAAAACAAGATTTAAAAGCAAAATGTTTTTTAAGAATATTCTTTAGAAAACTAAATTTATTCAATTTAGTTCTCAAAACTAGTATTTTTTAGAAATAAAAATTTTGAAAAGAAAAGTGTATATATATATATTGATATATTGATAGATTCTTCATAAAAGGTAAGTTTCAAGTATATAATGATAAAGATATATATATATAATTTATTTCGAAAACTATAATTGAAGGGTAAATTATAGAAATTAAAGGCTACTTGTGGTTTGGCATTTTTGTACTTCGGTGTCCTATAGTTTAAAAGTTTTCAATTAAAATATCTTGTGATTTATGCCATTAGCATTTTCGAGTCATGTGATTTTGTTCCGTAAAAAGTCACATGTTGCACACATGGATTTGTAAAAAAAATGTAATTTCTTGCTCAAATTAGTTTTTACAAACCTAATTCATTGGGATCTTGGTTTTGGATTTTGAGGAACATATTTCGCAAGCGAATTTCATGATAAACACCTCTTTTGGTTGAAAATTTGAAGTTTATGGGTGTTAGGGAAGGTCTAAAATTCTTGGTGGATCTGAATTAGAATACGTTTGACCAAATTTGAGATAAGAGATATCATCGTCTCATTAAGATGATGTCGTTCATTGTTTGAAAACCTGAAACATCGCTGGAAAATGACATTTTCAATGGGTTGTATCACCTGGTTTATAGGTCGGATCATTTGACTCGGTCTATGATCTTCAATCTCTTTTACTGATGCAAAGTCATTATGCATTTGGTCCATAGTTTATATATATATATATATATAGGGAAAAGTACTTTTGATGTCCCCAAACTACATGGTAAGTCTTAATTGTACTTCTAAACTTTTTTGTTGTCAATTATATACCCCTAAAGTTTCATATTTATTTCAATTGTATCCTGCTAGCATCAACATTTTTAGAGGTACAATTGACACAAAATGTTAATGTTTTAGAGTATAATTGACACAAATATAAAACTTTATATATTGGATTGAGTAGTGTTAGATAAATACTATGAATTTATATTGATTCATTTATGTTATAGTTTTTACACTCAAAATATTATTGTTAATAAAATTATTATATATATCTTGAGACTTACAACTCATTCTAACAAAGAAATTGTAGGAATCTTCTAAAGACATGACATCTCAGAAAAACTGTAAATAAGAGTAGAGCAAATATGAAGAATTGACTTGAGATGATTAGTGAAAAAAAAAACAAAAGAAAAAAATAGAGTAAAACCAAACATAATATGTGTATTGGGGTTCCATTAAAGTATTCAACATCTAATTCTAACCAATTCCAAAGAATGTCTTTTCGTTGGAAGAGCTAATGCTTTGAACCAAACATATATAATCCAAGGAGGAAGACAGAAATCTCAATTATTTTCCATCATATACTCCTCATTCACACCCCTCAACATTATATAGTAGAAAAGATTTTTTAAATTGATTGAATAGAATAATGTTGAGGGGTTAAAACTTAAAAGTGAAACGTCTAGGAAAGATTAGAAACTCAAACAGAACAAAAAAATATTAAGGATCAAAATGTAATATATTTCTTTTATTTTTGTACAATTTAGAAAGAGAATAGAGAGAAGAATATCCCGCTGTGACTGATTTGTTCTTGGCATCTCCATGACTCCATCGTTTTTTCTTTGAGTGCTTGGCCAAATGACTGTGTTGTTTTCTTCACTGTCAAAATTTTTTTTTCTCAAATATTAGTCTATTGAGCCATTAGATTATTAAACATAAATGAAGGGAAGCATCTATCTTTAAGTTCTAACTTTTGAAATGGATCATTCAATAAAATAAAATTGAAATTAATCACGGCATAAAAATAAATTTAAATTTTAATATACTAAAGAGTTTAAAGAAAAAGAGATGTTCCTCATGAAATTCCAAAATTAAATTGAAATCATAACACACAGATATACATACACTGATACACAACACACACATATATATATATATATTATATCTTCTATCTATATATGTTAATCAAGAAAAGTCACATAGGCTTAGAAAAAAAAAACTATTTTTTTTATTAAATTTAATTTTAGACTAATGCATGTTCTCTTAAGCAACTACCAAAATAAAAAAAACAAAAAACAAAAGCAAAAAACTTACCTTTAGGCGCACACAAATAATATTTGAGCTTGGAGATGATCACACTTAAGAGTATTTGGAGGGATGGACATATTGTTTGGGATGTGAGTAAATAATTATATGATAGTATAAAATGGGATATGAACATTGAGGTTTAATTTTAGGTGGGTGATATTTGTCCATTTTCTTTTAATGCCATTGTTGTGGTGTATTTCTCATATTGTTGAATGTATGGAGAATATGACTCCCATTATAGTCAACCCTACAACACAAAAACAATTTGAATGTTACTAATTAAGTAATTTACACACACATAAAAAATATATATCAAATAATAAGCAAATCATTAAATAACTAAATAAAATACCTCATTACTTTGAAGAAGTGGAGTACCCAAAGAAGTGAGGCACTAGAAAATGTCCAATTTATGGCACATGAAAAGGGCAAATAAAACTTAAAAGAAAAGGATTTCATTTGAAGTTATAATTGAAAAGAATGAAATGAAAGATGTAGATGAAAGTTGTGGTAGATGTGTTAGTGAAAATGAATGGGAGTCGATATTTATAATAGACCTAAGAAGGAAGGTTTTATGAACAAGTTTACTAATTAATGAGTGCACGCAAAGAAAAATCTTGCAAGGATCTTGCAAAAGCAAAACATGACAATCATGATTTGTGATCACATTTTAGTTTTCAAGCTTACAAGGCTTAACTTAAAGTAAACCTAAAAGGTTTGTCACTCAAGAAAGTTAATATAAAACATGAATATTTCAAGAGAGGTACCAAGTTATTGTCGTGTGAGACTCGAGGGTGTAACATGTGAGGTTTAGGAGTGTCAAACATGCATATCTAACACGAATTTTCACTATTTTGATTAGGGTAAGATTTATATGTAATTTCTTACATCTTTTTTATAAAGTTCTCCAATAATAAAAATAGGAAATCTGACAAATTTATTTTCATGACCAATCAAGATAGAAATAAAGAGTATTAAAGAAAACATTTTATATAATCAATCATTAAAGAGAGAGAATATAATTATAAATAAAATATGTCAATGGTGATCGCTGATTGCATCTTGGTTGGCAAGCTTACAAGATTTAAATTAAAGTAAACCTACATGGTTCGTCATTCAAGAAAGTTAATATAAAACACGAATATTTCATGAGATACCATAATATTGTTGTGTGAGACTTGAGGATGTAACATGTGATATTCAAATGTGTCAAACATGCATGTCTATCACGAATCCTCACTAATTTGAGTAAATCTTGATCATGAAGACTTTCTAATACATACTTAGCTTGATTTTTGTTGGGTCCACTAAAATGAGTGTTAAACTTTTTCATTTGCCTTGCATGCTAGATACTACAATCTATATGGTCAGTTTCTTTTTTCAATATTTAAAAAATTAGACCGACTGAATTGACCAGGGATTCAGTTCGAGTCACTTAAAAAACTGTCTGATTTAAGAATTGATCAACAATCGAGAGAACTGGGGCAAAACCGGTGACGAATTTGTCTTTATTATTTTTTTTCTATCTTTCTGATTTTTTATAATTTTTTTTTTACTTTTTTTGTTTTCTTTTATAATTATGGATCAAACATTTGATAATGTTGATTATGAACTTAAACTTGATAGAGAAAGTGATAATGAAATGTCACTTGATGACAATAATATTAATGAATATTATCAAGGGAAATTCTAATATGTAACTTGGAGTATGCATACAATTGCATACAATTACGAGATGGCATAATCTCTTTTATAAAAGTAATTTAATGCAGAAAAATAATAAAAAAGATAAATTTTTTAACCAACTAAAATTGTGCATAGAGCCACATCACTAGTTGCATGCAATGCCCATTTTGCATCACAGACTAACCCTATTATCAAAATTGATTATATTTATATTAATTCTTGTTAATTTATGAAACTTGTATTTATATGTTGATGTTATAAGTGTATTTTGTAACTTAATTGGTTATTTGAATTAAAATTTATCATATTTAAGTTTTTTATTAATTTTAATTAATTAATTTTTTTTACCACGAGTCCGACCATATTTTGATCCCAGTTAAACCATTAAACTTTGAAAATTGAAACCTCAATCAATTTAATATTCGATCCAATTTTGAAAACTTTGATTTTTTTTTTTAGCCAGACCATATTGGCTAGCTCAAAAGTCGAATTCACACCTATGCTTATAAGCATAAGCCTTATGGGCCCTTGTTTTGGCTTATCTCTTATAACTTATGCAGCCTGGACACTTCATTTTGACAGTGTCTCGCCATGTCGGACTTGTGTCCGTGTCCGTGTCCGACACCCACGCAATATATATTTATAAGTTTTATAATATAAAAGGCAAAACACCCTTTCATGCCCCTAACGTTTGTGGTGATTTTCAGTTATGCCCTTAACGTTTCATTTATGTCAGTTGTGCCCCCAATGTGAAACGTTAGTTTCAATTATGCCCCCAATTTCAATCATCCACAAAAAAAAACACCATTTTCGCACGATTTAAGCTCGGTTTTGATCAAATTTCATATGGGTTTTAATTTTCGGACATCACAAACTTGATTTCTTGGATCAATTTCAAAGATTAAGCTCAAAATAGCCCCAAATCCGAAGAAAATCGGACCGACGAACCCTAAAAAGGACCAAAACGAAATGCAGGAAAACGAAGCATTTTTCTCAAAATTTCCATATTCAAAATGATCCTTAGGAGCCGAAAATGAGTACCCATAAACTCATTTATCAAAACAAACTGAAACGAATACGGATCTAAGCTCAAAAGTTCTGAAAAACGGTACACTAACGAGGGTGGGGGCATAATTGAAACTAAGTGTCACATTGAGGGCACAACTGATACAAATGAAACGTTAGGGGCATAACTGAAAATCACTGCAAACGTTAGGGGCACAAAAGGGTGTTTTGCCAATATAAAATCAATTCTTTTGTAATTTTATCATGACAAACAATATAAGATAATATCATATATGACATATATTATGAATTGATATTGTTATTTTTAAAATCTTCATCAAAATTTATAAAGCTTTAATTATGTATATATATATAAATATATGTCGCGTCGTGTCGTATAATTTTAAGAATATAGCGTGTCAGTGTGTCTGTGTCGTGTCCCATGTCCGTGTCAGAATTGAAATTTTTGAAATGTCTTAAATTCTGAAATTGTAGAACCTATAGTTTCCCAACAAAAGTAAAAACTTGTTCTACTTTTATAAAGTGTACATTTCCAAAAAAGAAAATTTTTTTGAGAAGATACAATTTAAACTTGTTTAATAAGTTTCCAAGGTTGGAATTTTTCAAGTTTTTTAAATTGATTGAATCCATATTTTTGAGAAATGTAGAACTAAAGTTTGGATAGAATAACATTGAGGAGTTAAAAGTGAAGCGTCTTGAAAACATTTAGGAAAATAGAACAAAAAATTATTAAGGACTAAGATGGAACATAAAACAAATATTAGGGAACAAAATGAAATATCTATCTCATTCTACAGTTAATAAAGCCACGAGGCCCCAAAAGTGTTAACGGTAAAAATCATATACAGAGTACATTGTATTAAAAACTTTTGAACCTCGATACATGAAATTAAAGTGTAAGATGGGTCCTCTTGAATGAGTTTTAACCCTCCACCTCCGTCAGTTGATGTTCTTTCTAGTTTTCTTGTTAATACTAGAGAATGATTTGATTATTTTGTTGTGTTTATGTTTGTACTGTGTTTGGATATGCCTTGCTTTTGAGTTTTGAATGAATTATGTTTCAGGCCGAAAAAAAAGTACAAATGGGCCAAACTAGATGAACTACTTCTGTAATTTATGTTAATATCTTTCATCATATATAATGTGAACAAACTTACAACTAGAGGGAATTGGACATGAGAACTTATTTGTCTAATTGGCCAAATTGTGCTAATACTGGCGGTTTATTACAGGCGGTTTTATTAAACCGCCGACGGTAGAGAAATTGGGACGGTTT
The DNA here is from genome assembly GCA_003254925.1 of Chamaecrista fasciculata. Lineage (NCBI taxonomy): Eukaryota > Viridiplantae > Streptophyta > Magnoliopsida > Fabales > Fabaceae > Chamaecrista > Chamaecrista fasciculata. The sequence goes on from QANZ01041611.1 coordinate 113,130, forward strand.
TAATCGACGGCCGAGTCCACTGCCGAGCATTTTCATTCTTCTACATTCGACTTCTTCGATTCCTCTCTCTCTCTCTCACTTTGCCGCGGACGAATTTCATTTTGCCGCTGCGATTCGAATCTCACTTTCAATTTCGATTCCAATCTCACTTTCAATTTCCGCGATTTCATTTTGCCGCTGCGATTCCAATCTCTCTTTCACTTTCATCTACTGCTTCAATCTATGCTTTCACTTTCATTTGCCTCTTCACTCGCATATCGTCCTTCAAACCCTAAACCTTCAATTTCGAAACTTTCAATTTTAGAGTTCCTCATTCGAAACCTTCAAACCCTAAACCTTTAATTTCAAAACCTTCAATCGGAACCCTTTCTCAGTTTGTCCCTTCGTCTCTTTGCATACAATCGTCTCAAAATAGGGCGAAATCTGGATGATGTTCTACTGCAAGTTTCTCGTCTTCATCTTTGCTCAGTCTCGCTATCGCCTAACGCAGTGACGACTCTGCTTCGACTTCTAGCCTTCAACAATTGGTACTTTCCTGTCACACAATTCAAGGTTTTTGTTTCGAATCCTTTCTTCTTTTTACTCTTCTTCGTAGATTCGCAGCCCTCCTGTAACGTTGCTGCTATATGTGATGTATAATCAATGTCAGTTGTTTTAATTTGTTGAATGCTTGCTGCTAATATCACTGTAATTTGTTGCTATATATGATGTGAGTTATTAGTTTGTGGTTTAGCTTCGTGTTTTGCTCCACTGCTTGCAGATTATGAGTTAATGGAGCTGTTCTGTTGCTTTTGCTTTTTCTTTATCTTGTTAATTAGCGACGATGGATTTTGATGTTTGAGAATTACTTAGATAGTTAGATTAGATGGTCGCTGATTTACAATCTAATCTGTTGTTCGAGGTTAGGATGTCATGGAATTGTATTCGTGGTTGTAATTGAAGTTTTAAACATGTCAGGGGAGTAATTTGTTTTACTGTGTTTCATGACTTTCTGGAGGAGGAAGCAAATATGTCAGGGCATATTCTCCATCTTTATTGTATTTAGGAGGAGAAGAAACGGAGGTAGCTAAGTAATTTTGAACCATTTACTTAATGCTACAGAGAGATCACTCTGTTTGTCTGTTAAGTACTTAAGTTTGCTTTACCTCAGAAAGAGAAGATTCGCCTGGAAATTGGAATGATATGAGCCCTGTTTGTTGGAAATTAAATTTTTAATGATGTTAGTTTGTCATTTGTGCTTCAATATGGGAGAAATTAAGAAGTTAATCAGGACTCAAAGTTATATGATTATGAGTTGAAACTTCATTTATGCATATGGGGAAATTGGAGTACCATTACTAGTTGAAACTTCATTTATTTGATATAGGATTCCTTTGCAGAAACTTTGATTTTGTTCATTTCGTCTTATGTAACTTTAGGATGAACAACAATGTCCATGCGATGCTTTCCCGTGGCATGGTAGATAACCACCCTTATTAATTGTTTCCTTGAATTACAAAAAGAAAAAAAAACTATTAAAATAAGTTAAAAAACAGATAATTGATTATTGGTTTTCACCTCTTACTTTGGATTTAGTATGTTTGGAAGTTTCACTAACGAATGTGAGGAACTTTTGTGTTGCTTTTGGAGCCAGAATTAAGCCTAGATATTTCTACTGTGTCTCCACTCAAGCAGGGGTCTAATCTGCTTCCTTCTTTTTTTTTGGAAAGGATTTAATCATTTCAAATTGGTCCATAACCTTTTCCCTTGTCATTGTAGGTTGTGCAAGAAGCGCTCGATAAAGCTTATTTGGCTGAGAAGGATCTCTCTGCAGTTGCTGTTACTATCAGTCCTAGTTTAAGTCTCTGCCTTCGTGGTAATGCATAAAGTTATTTAATTTCAATGTATTTCATTTTACATCCTATATCTTCCTTCAAAAAGGGTCAGAAATAAGTAACATAGTCATAGCGTCATAGCCTTGATAAAGCATATTTGGCTTTGAATGATCTCTTGGTGGTTACACATTGCTATTAATACTGGTCATGGTTTAAGTCTCTGCCTTTGTGGTGATAAATGATAGTCTTTTTCGATTTGGTTTCCCTGTATTTGATATCACATCCTATTGACAAGGATGATTAACCTACAATAAAAAGTGAAGAATATCATGTGACTTTTAGTTTTTTTTAATCTCAGTTCTGTGATTGGGAGCATTATACATATATAGACATATATAGACAGATGGAGTATAAAGTTGGGGAAAAATATTTTATGTATATAGCAGAATATATACATATTTAGACATACACTCATATACATCTATATATATATATATGTAAGCTACTAATGGGAGAGCATATAAGGGACCCTTAGATAAACAGATGGAGTATAAATGATCATTTTTTTTTGATAGCAAGGAGTATAAATGATCATGCTACTGCCACTGCATGCAGTGATCTTTTTATGGGGTCTGAACTGAACTTCTTAAAAAATTATACATATATATATATATGTGTGTGTGTGTGGATATTTTTATTCTTAATTTCATAGTTTTATGATCATTATTATTGCAGCTCCTGAGAAGAGGCAACGTGTTCCTTCGGCTTATAATCGATTTATCAAGTAAGTAATTTGATTTCTAGTTTGTTTAAAGAAAACTTAACCTCTCATATATATGTGTGTAACTGTGTATATATATTTTCATTCACAAAAAGGCTTCTGAATTCTGATGATGCAGATATGTTTATCTTTCTATGAGGTAAAAACCAAACAGGTATCTTGGTTCAGTAATAAAACTGAACACTTATATTGTGCAGTTGATTGCCTTTGTGCATCAGACAAGATTTACGTGGTATGATTGCTTTGAACTTGATCTGGGTGGGTGTTATTGCTTGGCAGACAGTGTTTATGATGTGGTGTCTATGGAGTTTCCTTCTTATTGTTATTGTACACAATAAAGTTTTTAGAGAGTGAATCAGTTAGTGTTTAAAATGATACATATTTAATAGTGATTTTTATCATTTTTGGTGCTATGTTGGTATTGGTAAGTAAGCTTGCTTTTAGTTAATAATTTTTTATTTCAACTCTAGATTTTGAAAATGGTTAGTTAGGATTACTGCCGTTGGGGTTCTTACTCTTGTTTCTTTTATTGAGATGCAATTATTTTCCTTTCTATTAATTTATGTGAAGCTCATAAATTAGACTGCTGAGTTAACATTATGCTGCCATTGACCAGTTCATCGGATTTTGCATTTGAGATGGACATGATCAAGAGAATGCTCCAGACTGGGCATCCAACCATGCTAAGTTAACTCTCAGAGTACGAACTCCACTGATAGATTAAATTGATTCTTATTGTTAGTCCAAGTTTATTTTTAATCTAAGTTTCATGTTTTACCCCCAAAAAAAAAAAGTTAAGTGGATGTGAGTAGCATAGCAGTGAATGGCCTGTGTAGTTGCTATCTGCAATATAATTTTTTTTGAAAAATTCAAGAATCTAGCGGCGGTTTTAAAACCGCCGCAATATTTTTTTGGTATTCTGAAGCGTTTAGCGGCTGTTCTAAACCGCCGCAAAAAAAGGGTTTTACCGGCAGTTTTGGCAAACCGCCGGCATTATTACATTTACCGGCGGTTAGTAAAAACCGCCGCTAAATACCTCTCGACGGTGAAATTAGCGGCGGTTTTTGTAACCTCCGGTAGGTTGTTTAGCGGCGGTTTAAACCGCCGCTAAAGCTAAAAAAAACCGCCAATAAATTCTTTTTTTCTGGTAGTGTTAGGGTGGTCTTAATAGGGGAGAAGTAAAGCACTTAAGTAAGAAATGGGTAAGGCAAGAGGACTTAAAATATAATAAAACAAAATATGTTCTGAAGAGCTCAAGGGAAATAATGATTCTCTAATACTCTAGACTAAAGAAAGGAGAAGTGTTTTCTCTCTCGTAGAAACTATGTCTCTCTCAAATATCTCCTATATATATGCTAACTATCTCATCTTCTTTATGCCTTTATGCGTCTCTTTTCGCTTCCATATCTATATATATATAAACCTTAATGCCTTTAATATGTATTTAATATGTAATTACATAGACATATAACTGTCGTTCACCTTCTCTATATTTATTATATTGCATTATATATATTTAACTACATTCATTTGTTATTAAAACTCACCAAACGGCATAGACTTCAATTCATATTAATCTACATGTGAATGACTCATAATGTCTCAAATTTATATATAAAAACTTATGCGTGGACTAATAAGCAATAATAGCAATATATGGTGATATGCTTTCAAACAACTCTAAGGGCTCATAATAATAATAACGAAATATTTCAAAATGATAAATCAAGATGACTTGTTTTGTTTTTGGTAAGAAAAATACTAGATCTGTTAAAAATAAAATTGAGTGGATTTTGGCTTTTCTTCAAAATGATCCACAACTTGGGGTAAGCTCAGATTTTTCTTCACTCTTAATGACTCATCAAAAATAAATAATCAAGCAAAAAGAACTAATATCTCAAATAAAATCTTATTTTAAAAAACCTGTTTAGGGATAAGATCAAAAATATTCCGGGAACAGAATAGGTTCGTGCTTGGAGGTCCAGAGCAAAACAAGAGAGACAAGGTAAAATAATAATCAAAGTAAAGAATAACAATATTAGACCGAATAATAGGAAACAATCTCTAGAATGATCTTAATAGGGGAAAAGTAAAGCACTTAAGCAAGAAATGGGTAAGACAAGAGGACTTAAAATATAGTAAAACAAAGTATGTTCTAAAGAGCTCAAGGGAAATAGTGGTTATCTCCATGTATTCTCTCTTATTTTTAGACTGAAGTGGCTCACTAGAGACTCTCCAAAATACTCAAAATAGTCCCTCACTACTTAATATTCTTCTCTCTTCTTTCTCTTCACGGCACTCTCTCATGACCACTTACATGATCCATATACAGACCTTATGCCTTCTCTCACTTTGCCTTTTGTCATGCGCCTCTTCACTCTTCCTTTTTTCTATCTCTCAATATCCCCCTGCCTATATATAAAACTTATGATCCATACGCCTAACCCTTCCTCCATGCCATATAATTACCTATAAGTTAAATAGCCTTCAAATCCATTCATTTGCCTTCAATTGTTGCTCTCCAACGTACATGGCTTGATTATAACATTATGTGATATATTAATACTATTTATTCTATACAAATGACTCATAATTATCCATGTAACGTGAGAAGTTAGAAAGGTGAAGGAATTGAATATGACATGTAGGCTAAAATAACACTTTGGTCCTCAACTAGTTTACTTTCTTTCATAATAATCCATATTTACTAATAAAGCTAAGATGGTGGGATTTCAGCTCAATAGAACAATACTATATTTACTAAATATAAGGCCTTACCTTACTTACTTAAGTGATCGTGACTGCACACGAATGAGCCTTTACTTCAATCCTACCAAGCCACACTCTAGGACTGTTCCCGGGGAAGGAGGGGTCTCCTTCCTTCACAACATTTCTAACCTTGTCCAAGTAAAGATGTTGCGGATACCTTAGCTCTTATATTAATTAATTATAAAAATATAGCTATGTAAGAACACTATTGATCCATTAGTTTATTAAGCATAAATGAAGGGAAGCATCTATCTTTAAGTTCTAACTTTTGAAATGGATCATTCAACAAAATAAAATTGAAACTAATCACGGCATAAAAATAAATTTTAATTTTAATTCACTAAATAGCTTAAGGAAAAAGAAGTGTTTCCACAATTAAATTGAAATCATACACACACACATATATATATATATACCAGAGGCTTTGCGTGCCCTAACGGACACACAAATATGTATGTAAAATATAAAATTATTTAAAAATAATTTGTTAAGAGAGAATATCACAGGGTACCAAAGTGTCATTTTTTAAATCATTGAGTACTAAAGTGAAATATGACCAAACTATAGAGTACCAAAGTGTAATTTACCATTTTTTTATGGAGTTTAAAATATTAATGAAAATCAAAAGTAACTTGTTTGGGGTAAGAGAACGTGGGCTAGAGGAAAGTGGGTGATTTTTTTTTCTTTTTAATTTTTTTAATTCAATAATTTTGACCAACCATAAAAGGGTGGAGCCATATAATATAGTATAGATATAGATAGATATATATGCACTAAGGAGGCGTTTGGTACACATATTGGAAAAATAGTCCCGCGATTATGAGTTTTGGACTAGAGTAATCCCGCGTTTGGTAAGCGGATTGGAAAATTAGTCCCGGGAATATTGTATTCCCAGGAGTAGCATAATTTCTTAAAATAGCTATTTTTTAATCCCACCCTAAGGGTGAGATTAGTCTAATCCCATGACATGAGATTATTTTTTTTCATCTAAAATGACTTTATTACCCCTAATTAATTTTCCCTAATTAATTCTTTCTCTACAAACCCTTATCACTTTTCATATTTGTCATTCTCATAAGTAGTATGAATTTGTATTTTCGTGTTATTTTGTGAATTATTTCAATTATGTTTTGAGTGAGACTTTTTTAGACAATTTTATTATGTTGAGAATTATGGACATTGTGTTATGAAATAGTATTTTTCTCATGAATCTATTAATGTTATTTAAGAATTTTAATTATGATATAATTATTTCTTTATGATTTATTAGTATTTTTCTCATGAATTGTTTTGAAGAATTTCTACATTTGATAAACTATTAGTTGAGAATGAAAAAGTCAAGGGCATATTTGTAAATGTATTAAACATTCCCAAGAATATCAAAGTTGAACCAAACACAAGATTGTAACATTCTTGGGAATATTGTAAAATAATCATAAAATTATTTTAACTCATCCAAACAGACATTCTTATAATCCTGAAAATATGATTCCCGAGAATGAAAAAAGAATCCGTATACCAAATGTACTTGAGAGTTTTGATAAACATATAACGTTTAAAATGATTTGAAATCAAAGATTACATAAAATATTATAAATGGTTAAACAATGAATAATAACTATTAGGCAAAATAAAAATCCGTTGCATATAAAACCTTTAAAGTTAACAATTATATACAATACCATAAATAACTAAACTTAAAATAATTAAAGCTAATATTTAAGATCATTTTTTTTTGTGAGAACAATTTGAAATTGAAAATTAAAGTTTGAGACGAACTAAAACAATTATTTAAGCAAGGTTTGTACGTGAAAAACTAATGTAACCAAGTGGGAGTTGATATTAAGATATTTTAGGAAGATTAACTTTTTAAATAATTTGTTAATTTTAATTTTTAATTCGATTTATTATGACTGACTATTAGAAAATTCCTGAGATATTCATAATAATATATATATATATATTATCTTGGATTCCAACAAGTTTGATATTCGCCTCTCACACACAGAGATATATATATATATATCTTATATTATATAGCTCTACCCCTTTATAGTTGGTCAAAATTATTGAATTAAAAAATTAAAAAAGAAAAGAAAATCACTCACTTTTCTCTAACTAGCCCACGTTCATGTTTNTTACCTTTAGCCGCACACAGAGAATATTTGAGCTTGGAGATGGCCACACTTAAAAGTATTTGGAGGGATGGACATATTGTTTGGGATGTGAGTAAATAATTCTATGATAGTATAAAAAAGAATATGAAGATTGAGGTTTAATTTTGGGTGGGCGATACACTACAAAAAACACATATAATTGGTGGCACTCATATCCTGGCGGTTTTAAAGAACCGCCAGTAAATGTCCCTGTATCAGCGGTTCTTAGAAACCGCCGAAACATTTAGTCCCAAAATCCCTCTTTGCATCTTCTCAGACCCTTTCGTTTCCCTCATCACGATTCCCTCTCAAACATTTTAGAGCCAAAATTTCATCACGAATCCCTCCCTGTATCACTAATTTCATCAGGATTCCCTCCTTTTCTAAATCCCTAAATCTCTTCTGCATCACTAATTTCAAAATCCCTAATCCCTAGCTCGCTGCTCAATCCTCCATTGTTGTCGTTCTGCTTGCTTGCTTGTGCTGGATCGTGTTCGTCTCCTTCTTCCCTTGCTCGTGCTGTTCGTGTTCGTCTCCTTCTTCCCTTGCTCGTGATGTTCGCTCGCTGGTTTCTCGTCGCGCTGCTCAATCGGACCTTGCTCGTCGCGCTGCTCAATCCGACCTTGCTCGTCGCGCTGATCGATTCTGTAAGTGTCAATTCTTTAAGTGTTCGTTTGTGCTAAATATTCATTTGTTCATCAGTCTGATTCTGTTGTTGACCCTCAGTCTCTTGTCGTCGTCTCATTCTACAAATTCGCCGATTTCCCTGACCATGCTCATATGCGGAAACCCTTGAAAGGACTCTGTGAAGAACTGGTACTTCTGCTTTCTTTCTTTTTTGATCCAAGCTTAAATTCATTTGGTTTTGTTTCATTCCAATTATATTTGAGGGCATAAAAGTGAAAGATAGACTCAGTATGCTGTTTATTCATGTTTTTATTGACTCCTTATTCACATTTGTCACTTGAAAATTATATTTGTCGCCAAGTATTTGTCAATTGGAAGATTTGAGTGGTATATGAGTTCTAGGTACTGTGAACTTCTTGATGTTAGAAATTTAACTCTTGTTGGCTAAACTAGTTATTACTTAGAAAGCAATTTCTGCATCTTGAGAAATCATAAAGTTCTATCCAATACATGAGAGAGGGGCTACTTTGTACTCTTGGAGTACCATAGAAATTATTTGCAAGTGAATGATGATTGATATTTCAATTGGTTTCATCATTGATAAGATCCTTTACTTCTCCAAGTGTTTAGCTCTAATTTCAATATAAACCTTTGACAGATCAATACTTGCAATGGCTTCTACTGTGATTGGTTCTCTCCAAATAAGGACTACAAACCAAAGATGTGGACAGAACTTTGGACTGCATGGTATAAATTTGTTTACTTTTTTTAAGTTTACCAAAGAATTATAAATAGACAATCAAGTGTCTGATCTGGTTGTTCATTGTTGGTGTTCTTCTATTATGCCGGCAGGTTTACTCAGTTTGGAGGTCCAGTTCCTTACCGACCTGCTGAAGATATAGCATTTTCGGTTGCAAGGTTTATACAGAAAGGGGGATCTTTTGTCAATTATTACATGGTAACTTAATTATTATGTTGAATTTAATATGTGAGCTTATTTCATTGAAATCACGAGACTAAATTCCTTAATTTTCTTTTTTCATTACAGTATCATGGAGGAACAAATTTTGGTCGAACTGCAAGTGGTCCATTCATTGCTACAAGCTATGATTATGATGCACCTCTTGATGAATATGGTATGCACAAAAAAGTTTAAACCCTTACATGACCCATATGAATTTTGTAAGGAAATTTTGTATCAATAACATACTTGATAAATTCTCACCTAAGGTTAAGATAAAATTTACAGGCTTATTTAATTTCTTGCATGAATTTGAGCTATGTAATTCCGTCCTATATGCAGGATTGCTCAGACAACCGAAGTGGGGCCATCTGAAGGATTTACACAGGGCTATAAAACTTTGTGAACCTGCTTTAGTATCGGGAGATCCTACGGTAACACAGCTTGGAAACCTTCAAGAGGTATATATATAGCTTGATTCATTTTTCTAAGAGTCATCAAACTCATTTATAATTCTTCATAAATGAAACAAATCTTTAATCTTTATCATTAACATTCAGGCTCACGTCTTCAAGTCAAAGTTAGGAGCTTGTGCTGCATTCCTTGCAAACTATAATACAAGATCCATTGCTACAGTGGCATTTGGAGATATGCACTACAACTTGCCTCCTTGGTCTATAAGCATTCTTCCTGACTGCAAACACACTGTTTATAACACGGCAAGGGTGAGAGGAGAAGAAAAAAGAATTTTAATTTTAAATATTAGCTAAGTTAACTTAAAGAAGGAGATATTTATCTCAAAAGACCTTACATTAAGTATATGTGGTTTTGTGTGGATTGCATAACTTTCTGATGTGATGGTTGATGATTATATGCTTTTGTAGCTTCGTTTACAAGATTTATTTTGTTAAAGTAGACATATATTGAAGTGAAATATCAAGTGTTTTCTAGTTTTCAAATTATATCTTTAGGTTCTTGTTTGGCCAAATTTCAAATTATATCTTTAGGTTCTTTAGGTTCTTGTTTGGCCACTACTGATGATAGTTCCTTCACCATGACTGGCCTGTTGGAGCAGATAAATACAACAAGAGATGTCTCGGACTACTTGTGGTATTCTACAGAGTGAGTGACTTAAAATTCTACACTTTGCTTGCTCTTTTCTTTTCTCATTCAATAGTTAGCTGGAAACTTTATTCATAACCAATGTTTATTTTGTTCCTTTTTTTTTCCTCACCAGTGTTGTGATTGATACCAATGAAGGATTTTTGTGGAACGGAAAGGATCCTGTTCTTACAATCTTATTAGCTGGGCATGCTTTGCATGTTTTTATCAATGGTCTACTAGCAGGTGAGCCCCATAATGCCGGTTTGCATAAATTACAGTAACACCTAAGCTGATATTTTTAAACACATATTTTATTGGTAGGATTAAAGAGATGGGTTTATGTATAGGAGTTAATATGTACCTTTTGAGAATTTAATAAGCAAGAATGTTGAGTAAAATCCATTTATTGAGAAATCATAAAGTTCTATCCAATACATGTTTAAAAATTGGAATACCTTGCATCTTGAAACTGTCTAAGCATGGAATTTAACTTTGGAAGCAAACGATGATTAAATAGTTTGATTTTGGTCGCATTGTGAAATTTGTTCTCATATATATATATATTGCTAGAAGCACCCCTGCACTTATGCAGTATCTGATTTCTCAGAAGCCTGAACTTTAGGTTATGATAATGACTTTCTCTCCCGCTTCCTATTATTGATGTACAGAATGTTGGTCCACATTATGAAACATGGAATGCTGGCGTCCTCGGCCCAATTACATTGAATGGTCTCAATGAAGGGAGAAGGGACTTGTCATGGCAGAATTGGTCTCACCAGGTTCTTCAAACATTCATTATGCCTTTTCCTTTCTTATTTCTTGAAAATTTATTCTAATGCAGTTTCCTTCAGGTTGGTCTAAAAGGTGAAGCCTTGAGTCTTCATTCTCTCAGTGGAAGTCCCTCTGTTGAGTGGATTCAGGGGTTTTTAATTTCCCAAAGGCAGCCATTGACTTGGTACAAAGTGAGTTTCACAGCCTCTATCACTGTCAAAAGTTGCAAATTATTGTCTAGGCTTCGTGAGGAACTTTATTTGATCTGCTCTGCTCTTAATATAGCTCTCTTTTATTGCTAGTACTACAATTATTATTAGTGTAAACTAACATTTTAGTCCTTAAAATGCTTGATTTATTAGTCTTTGAAAACTCATAACTCGTCATAAATGAGTCCTTTCATGAACACTTTACCACTATACAACTTGGTCCCTAGAGGGACTAAGATGCAATGAATTTTGAATTTTGTGTGCATTGGTGCTTGCCTGGCCTTCAAGACACTTGGAATGAGCTCCTTTTTGCCAAGCTATTCTACCCTTGATTGATATCCAACTTCTTCACAATCCAAACACATACTTGTAAAATATGCACTTTCATTGAAAAGAATGAATGAAATATAGGGAAAGATGGAGATTTGATTGGTTTCAATTTTGGGTTTTCTCTTTTTCGGTGATTGAATTTGGAATGCAAAGTCCAAGTTTTGTGTTTGTTTGGAAAAAAGAAAACGGTATATTGTGATTTGTTCTGACGTATAATTTAGACCATTTTATATATGTGACTTTTTCTACTTTTTTCTACAGATATTCAAAATTATAATTATTCATTCTTCATTGTCAAAATTTAATTCTTTAAATNACCCGCCCTTAAAAAATTTCAGCCCAAACCAACCCGCCCTAAACCCAACCCAACCCAGCCCGCGAACACCCCTAATTTTAACCAAGAAAATATGATATTTTTCAATATTCCTAGTGGTGGATTTCAGCAAATGAAAAATCCCTAATCTCTGAACAGGTTGGAGCCCAGAGTGCACAAATGAAAATGACTACTGTTCCAATTCATGGAGGATTCTCTTGGTTCTCATTCAATGAAGATACGGCCTCTACTGATGATAGTTCCTTCACCATGACTGGCCTGTTGGAGCAGATAAATACAACAAGAGATGTCTCGGACTACTTGTGGTATTCTACAGAGTGAGTGACTTAAAATTCTACACTTTGCTTGCTCTTTTCTTTTCTCATTCAATAGTTAGCTGGAAACTTTATTCATAACCAATGTTTATGTTGTTCCTTTTTTTTTCCTCACCAGTGTTGTGATTGATACCAATGAAGAATTTTTGTGGAACGGAAAGGATCCTGTTCTTACAATCTTATCAGCTGGGCATGCTTTGCATGTTTTTATCAATGGTCTACTCGCAGGTGAGCCCCATAATGCCGGTTTGCATAAATTACAGTAACACCTAAGCTGATATTTTTAAACACATATTTTATTGGTAGGATCCTGTAAAGAGATGGGTTTATGTATAGGAGTTAATATGTACCTTTTGAGAATTTAATAAGCAAGAATGTTGAGTAAAATCCATTTATTGAGAAATCATAAAGTTCTATCCAATACATGTTTAAAAATTGGAATACCTTGCTTCTTGAAACTGTCTAAGCATGGAATTTAACTTTGGAAGCAAACGATGATTAAATAGTTTGATTTTGGTCGCATTGTGAAATTTGTTCTCATTCTTTTGACCAGGAACTGTCTATGGAAGCTTAGATTCTCCAAAATTAACATTTAGTCAGGGTGTGAAGCTCAGGCCTGGAGTTAACAAAATATCCCTTCTAAGTGTTGCAGTTGGCCTCCCGGTTTGTCCCCTCTCTATCTCACACTGTCAATCACCCACATATATATATATTGCTAGAAGCACCCCTGCACTTATGCAGTATCTGATTTCTCAGAAGCCTGAACTTTAGGTTATGATAATGACTTTCTCTCCCGCTTCCTATTATTGATGTATAGAATGTTGGTCCACATTATGAAACATGGAATGCTGGCGTCCTCGGCCCAATTACATTGAATGGTCTCAATGAAGGGAGAAGGGACTTGTCATGGCAGAATTGGTCTTACCAGGTTCTTCAAACATTCATTATGCCTTTTCCTTTCTTATTTCTTGAAAATTTATTCTAATGCAGTTTCCTTCAGGTTGGTCTAAAAGGTGAAGCCTTGAGTCTTCATTCTCTCAGTGGAAGTCCCTCTGTTGAGTGGATTCAGGGGTTTTTAATTTCCCAAAGGCAGCCATTGACTTGGTACAAAGTGAGTTTCACAGCCTCTATCACTGTCAAAAGTTGCAAATTATTGTCTAGGCTTCGTGAGGAACTTTATTTGATCTGCTCTGCTCTTAATATAGCTCTCTTTTATTGCTAGTACTACAATTATTATTAGTGTAAACTAACATTTTAGTCCTTAAAATGCTTGATTTATTAGTCTTTGAAAACTCATAACTCATCATAAATGAGTCCTTTCATGAACACTTTACCACTATACAACTCGGTCCCTAGAGGGACTAAGATGCAATGAATTTTGAATTTTGTGTGCATTGGTGCTTGCCTGGCCTTCAAGACATTTGGAATGAGCTCCTTTTTGCCAAGCTATTCTACCCTTGATTGATATCCAACTTCTTCACAATCCAAACACATACTTGTAAAATATGCACTTTCATTGAAAAGAATGAATGAAATATAGGGAAAGATGGAGATTTGATTGGTTTCAATTTTGGGTTTTCTCTTTTTCGGTGATTGAATTTGGAATGCAAAGTCCAAGTTTTGTGTTTGTTTGGAAAAAAGAAAACGGTATATTGTGATTTGTTCTGACGTATAATTTAGACCATTTTATATATGTGACTTTTTCTACTTTTTTCTACAGATATTCAAAATTATAATTATTCATTCTTCATTGTCAAAATTTAATTCTTTAAATTAAGGCCAATGTCTCAAATTGGTCCTTATTTTGAATTATGGGATGGAAAATTGACTTGTTCTGCCTTCATGTCTGATAGTGGTCCTTCCCTTTAAAATACACATATTTACGTATCAATTTTATTTGTAATTTAATGTTATAATTCATTTTTGCAGGAAATTCCATCTGATGTTCATCCTTCATCTTCATCAAGTCATGCACCATGATTCCTTCTTAGCGTTAGATCAACCTACTATCATTTCTAGTGGATAAGACATTTTCCATNAAAAAAAAAAAAAAGAAAAGAAGCATAAGCCTTCATGGGCCCTTGTTTTAGCTTATCTCTTATAATGCGACAATGTGACTGAAATTTTTGAAATGTCTTAAATTTTGGAATTGTATAACCTTTAGTTTCTGCAGGAAAAGATAGAAAGTGATGAAGAAATGGAATTGATTCATTCAATCATTGGCAAAAGAGTATATACAGCTTACATCACATGCCTTGCACAATGAGGCATAACAAACTCTAAACAGAAAAGGACAGCTGGCATAGGGGAAAGAAAAATATCTTACATGTGCGGACTAATATCTACAGCTAATTACTTACAGTAAAAAATACAAATATACAGAGGGAAAAAAATACATGAAAATGTATAATGTTCTACAGCCCCTCCTCAAGTTGGAGGCGTATGATGAAGGAGACCCAACTTGGACAGCAAGGGAGTAAGTTGAGTAGAAGCAAGAGCCTTTGTAAAGACATCAGCTAACTGAAGGGAAGAAGGCACATGCTGAGGGAGAATGAAGTTGGATTTGCACTTGTCACGAACAATGTGGCAATCAATTTCAATGTGCTTGGTGCGTTCGTGATATACAGGGTTGGATGCAATGTGTATAGCGGATTTGTTGTCACACCATAGAGGAATAAGGTGTGGTTGGAGTAATATGGAAATCCTAGAGAAGGTAAGTGATCCACATGAGCTCACAAACGACATTAGCCATGTTGCGGTATTCAGCTTCACATGAGGATCGAGCTACAGTGGTCTGCGTTTTAGTTTTCCATGAAATTGCATTAGAACCAAGTAGGATGCAGTACCCTAACAAAGAGCGACGAGTTTGGGGACAAGAGGCCCAATCACTGTCACAAAAGGCTTCTAATTGGAAAGTGGAAGTAGAGGAGTAAAAAATGCCAAGGTTAGAGGTTTTCTTAAGATATCTGACAACATGGAGGGCTGCCTGTAGGTGGGATTCACAGGGTGTTGAGACAAACTGACTTAATTGCTGCACACTATATGTGACATCAGGTCTAGTGAGGTTAAGATATAACAATCTACCTACTAATCTGCGGTATTTTTCAGGATCAGCAAGTAGAGGTGAGTCAGGAGAGAATTTATGACCTTTAGGTAAGGGAGTAACGACAGTAGAGGCATCAGTCATATTGGTGTCATGGATGATGTCCATGATGTATTTTCGTTGAGAAATGTAAGTGCCAGCAGTGCTGCGAGCAATCTCCACACCAAAAAAGAATTTTGTAGGGCCAAGATCCTTGATAGTAAACAAGGCATCTAGATGTTGTTTGACAGGTAAGAGATCCTTTTCAGTAGGTCTTGTCAAGAGAATATCATCTACATAGACAATAAGAGCCAAAAAACCATTTTCACAATCTTTGGTGAATAAGCAGAAATCATGTTGAGACTGCTTAAAACCAAAAGCAATAAGCTGAGTAGTGAATTCAGTGTTCCATTCCCTTGAGGCTTGATTGAGGCCATAAAGGGATCGATTTAGCTTACAAACTTGCCCGGGAAGACCTTTTGTATATCCTTCAGGCAATGACAAGTAAACTTCTTCTTGAAGATAACCATGAAGGAAAGCATTATTGATGTCCATTTGGTGAATTGGCCAACCATTTGAAGTGGCAAGAGCTAGGAAAATGCGCACAGTAACCACTTTGGCAACTGGAGAAAAGCTGTCAAAGTAGTCAAGACCAGCCACTTGGTTATATCCCTTAGCCACCAAGCGAGCTTTAAAACGATCAATAGTGCCATCTTGTTTATATTTGACCCTATAAACCCATTTAGAGCCAACTGCTTTCTTTCCTGCACGAAGGGATGTTAATGACCAAGAGTATTATTAGCTTCTAAGGCCTCAAGTTCACTCTGCATAGCCTGCCTATAGGTGCAAGGTTCTTGGATACATTAGAGACAAAAGCAGCATAGTTAGAAGAAAAATTTGATATACAAGAATTGTGAACTGAGACATTACAGATATAATCAGGTGGAGATGGTTTCTTTAGTCTTGTACTGACACGAGTTGGTGGTAGAGATGATGTGGAAGGTATATCAGGTGGAGAATCATCAGTGGGAGGATCCTCAATGGGTGGAGCAGAAGTAGAATTGGGGGAGATAGAGGAGGATGAGGATGAAGTAATGGGGAATATGTGAAAGGTGTGTCAAAATGCATGGGAAAGGGGAAGAACAGAATCAGAGAGAAAAGAAGAAGAAGAAGCATATGGAAAGCTTGATTCAAAAAACTTAACATCTCTGCTAATGAGAATTTTTTATGTAATAAATCATAAGCTTTATAAGTTTTTTGTCCTGTAGCATAACCAATGAAAACGCATTTATGAGAGCGGGGGGAAAATTTGTCTTTGTGAGGGGTTGTATCAGTGACATAACATAGGCAACCAAAGACTTTAAGCTTGGTATAATCAGGGGAATGGTTGTGAAGAACCTCAAAAGGTGTCTTCCAGTCAAGGATGGGAGTTGGCATGCGATTGATTAGGTAACTTAGCTTGAAATAAAATGTTGCGAGCAACTTGCAATAAGTGTTGAGAAAAAAGTATGACAGTGAGTATTAACAAACTCAGTTCCATTATCTGAACGAATTATTTTGACTGGTTTATCATATTGTTTTTGTAGTTGAATAATAAAATTAGTTAAAGTAAGAAGAACTTGAGATTTATATTTTAAAAGAAATGTCCAAGTGACTCGGTTGTGATCATCAACAACAGTTAAGACATAGTGGGCAAAATTTAGTGAAGGAACATGATAAGGACCCCAGAGGTCTGTGTGAAGTAGTTCTAAAATAGAATTAGCCCGAGTATGATTTATAGGAAAGGGAAGTCGAGATTGTTTAGCTTGGTGACAAGAATCACAAATAGGAGAAGAGTCTTTAAGAAAAGAAATACTAGAGATTTGATTCATAACAGATGTGGGACAGTGTCCCAGTCTTTGATGCCAAAGAGAAGGAGAACTTTTATTTGTATGCAAAGCAGTACAAACAGAATGTAAAGCAGTAGATGACAAAGTAGAATTTATTACGTCAGCAGTAAAAGATTTAGCAGTAAGAATATATAAGTTTTCTTGCACAGTTAGTACTTCTTTAGTCCTCTGGTCCTGCAGAGTACAGTAGTGTTGGTTAAAAGTAATGGACACATGAGATTCAAAAAGTAATTTATTGACAGAGATTAAATTGAAACGAAAATCAGGGTTAGCTTAGGATGCAGAGAAACAGTACCATGGGATCTAATAGACTTAATAGAAGAATCAGGAAGATGAACCTTAGTAGGAGGAATAAGAGGAAAAAGAGACCTAAAGACAGTGTATCAAATCCTAGAGTGGTACCTGCAAAATCGATAGTATGAGCATAACTAGCATGATCCTCAGTTGATTGAATAAGGTAGAAAACATAGCAGCTAACTCATTCTTAGTACCATCATCAGTGCTTGCGGAAGCATGATCAAAAGCATCAGTAACAACTAGATTCACAGCAGCTTTCTTCCCAGAATTAGTTTTTTTACTCTCTTTATAATCCTTAAACCAATCAGGGATCCCATGCAATTTAAAACAGGTATCCTTAGTGTGCCCACCACCCCCACAATGATCACAATGTTTATTAGGTTTCTTAGAAAAATCCTTTTGCTTAGAAAAATTGGTGTTCTCAGGTTCATATTTGACAGCAGATGTTTTGGCAAACAAAGCGCTAACATTAGGTTTGGAAGAATAAGAAAGACTTACAGCCTTGTGACTCTCAGTTTGAAGCATCATAGAAAAGGCTTTACTCACTGGTGGTAGAGGATCAAGGTTAAGAAGCTGGCCTCGAGCAATGTCAAACTCAGAGTTGAGTCCCATGAGAAACTGCAACAATCGCATGCGAGCAGTGATATCTTTCATCTGTTGAGTGAGATTGCAAGTACAGTTACCACACTTGCAGGCAGGGGTGGGAATGAGACGATCCATCTCGTCCTAAGCACGATGGAGTTTTCCATAATAGGTGGTGATGGAATCACTGTTGGGAATCCTAGGCGCCTAAGGCAGCGGAAGCAAAAATAAAATAAAAATAACGCCTAGGTCCTATGATTCCCGAACGGATCCGCTAGTAGAATTTAAAACTTTTGGTTAGTGTTATACCTCAGAGTTTCAAACTGATAGTTGTACGGGGCGAGTTCCACGGATCCACTCCCAGAGTTCTCCCTCTGCCAGTAATCCACACGAACAGTTTCTTTGACCACCGAGGTGCTAGCCTCCAAATTCTTTTCTCAAAAGAATTTCCGGGACCAATCTACAGACCTCTGAATTTTCAAAAACTCCTTCTTGATAATTCAGACTTAGAGGTGGCGCTAGAAGAATCCCCTTACAAGAACTCCTTCTTGCCTATTCTTCTCTCAAAACCCTAATTT
>QANZ01041617.1:0-41556 GCA_003254925.1 Chamaecrista fasciculata
ATTTTAAATTTCTTCCGCTGCGCTCCCTCTGTGATTTCCCAACACTGGGAAGGTCCATACCGGATCTATGAAGTACTCCCAGGCGGAGCATACCGCCTAGAGATCATGGGAGGGAGACACCTTCCTAACCCATGGAACATAGCAAAACTCAAAAAATACTTGTCTAGGTGACAAGATCATACTATGTAACTTTGAGTGAATTTAATGAAAATAGTTATACTACTTTTTCTACTTCAAATAATCACAAGCACTCACTTATCTATGCAGGAGGGGAGGGACGCCTCGCCATGCCTCAAAATGGGCAACAACGCCTCGCCATGAAGCTTACTCCTAGAGGACCCCACTATCTCAGTTGGATCAGAGAGACGCGGCAAACATTTCTCCGGAGGGCACACACAGTCCACAATCTCACCATTGGACACTTCCTGCATAGGACACAAGTCATCCAAGCCAATGGTGGCACCCGGATTGTAATGAACAATCTGTCGGACCCCGTTGATAAACCACTTCTCATAAAAACAACGACCCTCCCATTGCAGTTGAGCCCTCTCCAGCTCCAAAGTATCATTCAACCGCTTCGTCATAGCATCTAGGGAAATGCTATGAGTCGTAGCCATCCGACCCATCAAAACCTTGTGCTTAGCCTCCAAATCCCAGATAGCAGCAGAATGCTCACAACGCAAAGCATCCATCTCTAACAACCATTGACTCCGTTGGGATGCAACATCCTCGGCATGATCCACAGTCAGTTTCTCTACCTCATCAGCAAACATTGCCTTCAAGGAGGCTACATCCTCAGCCACCTTACGCTCTAATTCTCTTCTCTCCTTCTGCATCTCCCGCAACACGGTCTTCGACACCATCTGCTCAATAGCCCATTGATCTTCCACAGCACATTTCTCCTTTCGTAGAAGACTCGTACCTGTCGATGAGATCCTGAATGAATCTGCTGTGCTCTTCAGCCTTTGCTTTTAGCAACTCCTCAACCTTTGACGTCTTGGCAGCACAGACATCCTCCAACTCCTTCAGGAGACCATTACGCTCATCAGTCAGAATTGCGACCTGTTTCTCCAACAAGCCAACTTTTTCTTTGGAAACAGCCAACTTTGCCTTGTATAAGCGAGTCTGTTCACGACTATTCTCATACTGAAGATACATCATTACAGCCCGACGACACGATTCCAAACCATGTTTCACGGTCTCAGCCGCAAGGGTCCGAGGTATCATCTGAAACATCTCCTCCATGCGATTCTTCCCCGAACGTGTGCAAGACGACTCCATAAAAAGAAAGGGATTCATGTCGCTATGAAGGATATTCGCTGGAAGCATACCTTTTTCAGCGACCTGGACCGGATACCGGGGATCCAGAACATCAACGAACTCTTTAGCTGATGTCCTGGATTTACCAGCAACAACCCCAGCCACCCCGCCTGTGCCAAAGGATGGCGCAAACATCTTATCACCACCAGCGTGAACTTCATCACTACCTCCAAGCAACCCTTCACCTCCTGCAGGAACCGCGTCACTGCTCGCAAGCAACCCTTCACCCCTTGTAGGAACCGCGTCATTGCCCGCAGGCAACCCCTCACCCCTGCAAGAATCATATCATTACCCGCCGAGAGTCCCTCACCTACAAGTACCTTCTCGACGCCCGCGACACCATGAAGCAGCTCACTCAGGGTCAAGAGATCATCCTCCAATGAGTCATCACTACTCGATGACAAACTTCCAACATCTATGGCATCATCCCTCACCATAGCCAAAGGAGCACCAGGTGCTAATCCTACCTCGTGACCACCCTCAAGAGCAGTAGGACTATCCAAGGCCCCCCTCGGAGCAGAGAAATATCGCGATGATGGTTTACGCTTCAAAGCCATACTCGCATACTCCTCCTCGGCATCTTCTTCATCCTCATATAACTGCAGCCTACCCCTCTTAGAAGACGACCTAGCCTCGTCCGGAGATCCCTGCGCCGCAGGAGAACCATAGACGGTACGTAATGGCGAAGCAGACACAGCAACGGTCACAGGTGGGTCCAATGGCAATGACGTAGTCTTGCCAAGAGGACTCGCAACAACAGACGTTTTAAGCCACCCTTTCTTTGTCGCAGCCGCGACAACCTTGTCACCCGTTCCAACTGGAGGAGGTATGAGAGGCAAACCAGATGTCCCCGGAGACAACGGAGTCAAGAATCCCTCGCACCAAGAAAAGGCCCGGGTAAAATATTCCATTCGACCGCAGAATCTCAAGTGATACGCGGCTGAAACAAAGGAAACAATACCCATATCAGTCAAAACGACAAAAACAAAAACAACAACAATAAACAATCAACAAAAACTTACTCCACAACTTATAGTCGTTCCCATCCTGCTTAGAAGCGGCTAACAACGGGGCGACTGCCTGATTTTCACCCACAGATAGCTGCTCCCTAGACAATACCCTTTGCCCGGTATTGGCTCCTACTACCACGGAGGAAACAGAGGACGACCCTCTTCATCTAGATACCAGGGACGCCGATCCAATGGCTCCCACGAGGCAAAAAAGTGGTAATCCAACCACTTCTTCACGCTGCTCACATTAGCCGACAATATGCTATACCTACCAGGCTTGTTCAGATTATGAAGAGTAACCCAACCTCCACCCTTGCACTCCACCTTGTACGACCAAAATAAAACCTTTACGGTCAGTTCTATATCCAAACTTGCTGCAACATTCTGCAAGATTGCGAGAAGGCGCCAAGAGTTAGGGTGTAGTTGAGCTGGACAGCAGTTTATGTAATTCAAGACTTCAATCTCGAAATCCAAGAAAGGAAATCTGATTCTAACATTCTGCAAGACGTGCTCATTGAAAAGAAAGCCTCCCTCGTGCGCGAAAGTATACCTTTCACTACCACCTCTCTCGGTGGTCCCCTTCACATGCTGCGCAACATGCCCTAATATCCTCATAGCCATACCAGGAGCAAAATAAGTTTCGTTTAACGTAGCAAGTTCGGTAGGATCAACATACCTCGACAACTCAGCTGCGATTTTGAAATCAATACTACTCTTGTAATGTAACTCTTGTGGATCCTCCCAAGGCACAACACCACGTGCACGGCGAAGAAGCTCAGCCCCATCAGCTTCGACCCTCACTAGCTTTGTTTCAATCTGCCACCACATGTTCGGTTCCATGGTAGCCCCCCCCCCAATCTGCCTTCATTTCCTTCCTCTCAACAACAGTTATCCCTCTTTCCTGGGCCGTTGTGGGATTAAGGGGATGGGCAAAAGGAATTCCGTCATCAGTAATGGGCAGTGACGACTTCCCTTTCCCCCCTTACGGGTCGATCACTTCTTTGAAGATTTCACCATCGCGGAATTCAAACACTCACTCAACTCTGACCAACGACACTCGTAGATTTTCCAGCAAAAATCGCAAAAAGTCAAAAACCTGAAGATGAAAGAAATGGCGGTTTGAAAACCCCAAAATTCAAAAGTAGAGACAGTTGAAAAGACAACAATGACGTCAGCACCCCGGGTAACCGCAAAGCGCAATGTTGAAACTTCTTCATTACACTTTTCCGCCGTTACACCATGTGTCCCTCAAACTTTTCAAATTCCCAAAGCCACTACCACATAAGTCTAAATCTTCGGGAGGGGAGTATGGTGAGTAATAACCACCCCTCGAGAGTTGGCGGATAACCATTACTCGGAGGATGACGCCGACAACCCCTGTTGGACTTTTAGGAGGGACTAGTGATACACACCCCTCGAGGGTTGGCGGATAACCATCACTTGGAGGATGACGCCGACGACCCCCCCTAGGACTTTCAGGAGGGACTAGTGATACACACCCCTCGAGGGTTGGCGGATAACCATTACTCGGGGGATGACGCCGACGACCCCCCTCGGACTAGTGCTACACACCCCTTGAGGGTTGGCGGATAACCATCACTTGGAGGATGATGTCGACGACCCCCCTCGGACTTTTAGGAGGGACTAGTGATACACACCCCTCGAGGGTTGGCGGATAACCATTACTCGGAGGATGACGTTGATGACCCCCCTCGGACTTTCAGGAGGGACTAGTGATATACATCCTTTAAATTACATACGAAGGACAAAGATCACCCGGCGATAAAGAGGAAAGAACAAGACAAGGAAGACCCGACGCCAAAAGCAAACCAGCAGGGTCCCCTCCCACTCAAGCATTAAATGCCAAGATATTGGCATTTAATGCGAAGATACTTTGAGACCATGTGACCAGGTAAGGCTACACCAGTTACAGCGTATGTTTGGGCAAAAGCACACACGCAAAATACCCAAAACACCCTCTGTACGCAGGAATATGGTGAAAAGCACTCTTGGCTATCACTGACTCCCAAAAAAGAAGGTTAGGCACCCCACTACAGCTCGACAGTGACAGCTGTCTAGTCAGAACAACAAGACACAACAACTCACTCACTGTGCATTCTGGAAAACACCCTCAACGTTCCTTTTGTACCTCGTACCCATATGAGGCAAAAGGGACGTGGATAAATACAAGCAGACCATACACATTCTGAGGTAACCATTCTTAATCGAGAAAAATACTATTTCCTTCACTTGATCAACAATCTGACTTAAGCATCAGAGAAGAATCACAGGGAACCCCCTGTGCATTCTCGTTTGCAGGATCCGACGACCTGAAGCCCCCGGAGACTGCACTTCACTGTGAACTCAAGGTTAGATGTTTTGACCTATATATAGAGGCTTTCTCCTCTTTGAGGGTAAGAAGACAAGTTTATCATAATTACACTCATTACTCAAGTCTCTCATTTCTCTCTAGGGAGAATCTCGCAACTCTTCTTTACAAGCTTCTGGGAATGTGATTTGTAAGATCTTTACTATATCAATTTTCTTTCGGCAATTTCAGGTTAGTGATTTTATCTCCCACACTTTTATGGATTTAATTTTTCCATTATAACTATGAAGCATAAATATTGACACCTATGAAGCATGGACACTTCATTTTGAGGGCGTGTCGCCGTGTCGGACACGTGTCAGTGTCCGACACCCGTACGACACCGACACGACACCTATTCATAAATTTTAGAATATAAATCAATTTTTTGTGACTTTAACATAGCATATAAGAGAAAAAAATAATACATATGACATATATTATGAATAAAACTTGTAATTTTAAAATTTTCGTTAAAATTACGAATATTTAATTATTTATATATATAAATATATGCCGTGTCGTGTCGCGTAATTTTGAGAGTTTAGCGTGTCGCCGTGTCCGTGTCGTGTCCCGTGTCCGTGTCAGTGTCCATGCTTCCTAGATTGACACGAACACGATATATGACACAGCTACGGATATATAGATATGTCAAATTCTTAAACTTATATGATAAGACACGACTTATATTTATATATATAAATAATTAAAAATTCATAAATATCTTATAAAATATCTAAAAGTTAGAATATATATTCAATATCATTATTTTTAATTGTTTATCATGCCATATAATTGTTTGGCTCAAATAAAATATTGAGCTTTCGGTTGTGATCCTCTAAAGATAAAGATTGGTCAAAGCTAAAATCCAAATAATACTATTTTGGGCAAAAAGACATTCAATTAAGAAATATAACAGAAGGAATAATATTTAAGAACATAATAAATTACTTACATGAGATATATTCTCTTGGACGGAAGCTCTCTCCAGCTCTGTTGACGCCATTGGTGTTATAGTTCCCCTTTCAATTGCATTATATTCATTAATGTGATTCCAGGGTGTCTCAAATGACTCTCGGGCCGACAAAAGCTGAAAAAATTAATTTGTTTTAAGTAATTATTTTATTTTATAAAAAAAATATTGGAAGTATATAGTCCACTAATGACTGTAATATTTATAAATTAATTATGATAGAAATAAAAAGAAAAGGAGTGCGCCACGGACCTAGACCGACGACACACAAACCTATGAGTTGTGAGCTGTGAGTTGTGACCCATAATGCAGACGCAGCGCTTTTAGTTGGTTGGCCTACGTGTTGTTTTTCTTTTTAAAAAAATATTTTGGTGTGAAATCAACTTAAACCCCTTCATTTCTTTTTTTTTTTTCCTTATATTTTTATCCTACTATAAAAGGAAATGATCTTAATGAAAAATAATAAAATTTTTGGGAAATAAAGTTAGCTTTACCATTGAGACTTGTGTATAATGTTTCAAGAGTCTGTTGTATCCTATCGATATGGAGACGATGGATGCATTTTGTGTTGATCCCTCTTTATTCTTCAAATTTTGATATACATGTGTTTTCACATTTTATAAAGTTGCATAAGCTAATTCTATGAGAGAAACTTTGTGTGATTATGTTTTAAGACATAGTTAATGTTTCTCATTCGTTATTCGCCATATCAGCTTTTGGTTTTAGCAACTTTCTGTGGTGAAAACTTTGGTTGGGACTAATTATGATGACCAATTTAGTTCCCTAGACATGTATCTGATAATCTTAAATGATTTTTTGGCTATAAGGAATCTTAGGCTAACAGATGTATTTGGACATTTTGGTGGTGCTGACAAGGCGTATAATAAATTTTGGCATGAGCATTTTGTGGACTTTGGATGATATCTTGGTCCAGTGGGAGTTTGAGTAAAGATATTAATTGGATTTAGTCCAATTTTGGCCTTTTAAGGCATCTGAGGTAACTTTGTTACATTTTTTGATTTAGTCCAACTTTGGGATCCAATTTCGTTCAGTTGGTGAGAAACATTGATTTCCCTATCGGATTCAATGTCTTGTGTTATCTCACAATTGAATTTTGTTGTTGTTTGGATCTCGTTTTGTTCAAATCTTGAATTTGATATTTTGTGTATCAGACTCATTTGGTTCGCATGTCGTGTGAACATTTGCCGGTAGATCTGTGGACTAAAGGCGTTGGTGCAAATTTGGATCAAGCCTTAGTCTAGTAGGAGTCTGAGCTAAGTCTTTATAGACTTTTGTTTTGTTGAGTGACATTTTAATGTCATTTTATTTGTTATCTTATTGAGACGTTGAAACCATTTGTGTTGAGGTTTATATCACTAGTTTCCCTATCAGATTTAGTGATCTGTTTTTGTACATCGCTTGTTTCCCTATTGGATTCAGTGATCTTGAGTACATGGTTTCAATTGTTGTGCACATTAGTGTGCTTTTGTGATAATTAATTACTTGTTTCAGTATTTTGTTGGTTGATCTAATAATAGATTAATGCTATCCAAGTGGGAGAATGCTGGAAATTTTGTGTGGATTAGCTTTAATTTATTATAAGATTGATATTTGTGTTCACTGATTAAGTAATTAATTTATCGTTACTCTGAATAAGAATAAATTTCGTGTCTTGAACTGTGATAATCAGTGAAGGGTTTGATTATCTACAGTCCTCATCCTATTGGTAGAAGACGCGCAAGTCACAGCCCGGAAGTATTAGTATTTATCCCATTAAATTACTAATTGTAGAGTTATTTTAGAGACAGAGTATTTTGATAATATATATGTTGATGAATAATTAATAAGCCCAAAATTATATATCTAGTATATTATTTTATAACATTGATAGTGTTTTTGGGTAGAGGCTTATTAATTATTTATGCACATGTTTTGACCTATATATAGAGGCTTTCTCCTCTTTGAGGGTAAGACGACAAGTTTATCATAATTACACTCATTATTCAAGTCTCTCATTTCTCTCTATGGAGAATCTCTCAACTTTTCTTTACAAGCTTCCGGGAATGTGATTTGTAAGATCTTTACTATGTCAATTTTCTTTCGGAAATTTCAGGTTAGTGATTTTATCTCCCACACTTTTATGGATTTAATTTTTCCATTATAACTATGAAGCATAAATATTGACACGAACACGGTATATGACACAGCTATGGATGCATAGATATGTCAAATTCTTAAACTTATATGATACGACACGACTTATATTTATATATATAAATAATTAAAAATTCATAAATATCTTATAAAATATCTAAAAGTTAGAATATATATTCAGTATCATTATTTTTAATTGTTTATCATGCCATATAATTGTTTGGCTCAAATAAAATATTGAGCTTTCGGTTGTGATCCTCTAAGGATAAAGATTGGTCAAAGCTAAAATCCAAATAATACTATTTTGGGCAAAAAGACATTCAATTAAGAAATATAACAGAAGGAATAATATTTAAGAACATAATAAACTTACATGAGATATATTCTCTTGGATGGAAGCTCTCTCCAGCTCTCTCTCCAGCTCTGTTGACGCCATTGGAATTATAGTTCCCCTTTCAATTGCATTATATTCATCAATGTAGTTCCAGGGTGACTCAAATGACTCTCGGGCCGACAAAAGCTGAAAAAATTAATTTGTTTTAAGTAAATATTTTATTTTATAAAAAAAATATTGGAAGTATATAGTCCACTAATGACTGTAATATTTATAAATTAATTATGATAGAAATAAAAAGAAAAGGAGTGTGCCACAGACCTAGACCGACGACACACAAACCTGTGAGTTGTGAGTTGTGAGTTGTGACCCATAACACAGACGCAACGCTTTTAGTTGGTTGGCCTACGTGTTGTTTTTTTTTTAAAAAAATATTTTGGTGTGAAATCAACTTAAACCCCTTCATTTCTTTTTTTTCCCTTATATTTTTATCCTACTATAAAAGGAAATGATCTTAATGAAAAATAATAAATTTTTTGGGAAATAAAGTTAGCTTTACCATTTCTTAACGAAAAAGTTTGATGAAAAAGAGCAATGAACTAGCGGTGGAACATTTTAGAAAGTTGAGGGACCAAAACAAAACTTTGAGAAAATCTGAGGGACCAAAATAAGATTTTGGCTAGAGTAAATAACAATTTGGTATGTGAAAGATGAAGTGAACGGAGAATTTGCTCTTTGAAAAATTAAGAGAAAACTTACTTTTGGTTTCTCAATTATTACTGAGTCAACGGTTTAGTTCCTGAATTGTGGGAAACTACAACTCAATCCCTCAATTTTACACCTCGATCTACGTTTTGATCCCTCAACTGTTAACCATCAATCTTCAAGTTGTTAAATGATAATGTGTCACTGTTAAGTGTTGAGGTGGCTGTTAAATGCTAATTTGGTACCCAAATAATCTATATATCCTACTCATATTTCATTTTACACATCATAAAAATCTAATTAAAATGAGAAAAATGACAATAAAATTTGAGCCAGTAACTACGTGTATTGGATTAAAACCAACACTCAAGAGTTGCATTGGGCTAATCGTATGAATCGAATTCATGTGGTTCATTATCTCGTCTTTGCCTTCAATATTATTGCTTTAAGGGAGTGTTCATTATTTTAGTGTGTGAGTAGACTAAAATTATTACGTTAATGGAGTGCTTATTTGTAAAATCACATCTGATTTGTAAAATCGCATCTTACTTTATTCACATCAAGAATATTTGAGTTCAATCAGTACTTGATTAACGAATGGTTTTGTGAAGTAAAACTGTGCATCCTTCTCCTCTTAAATAAGATAAAGTGTATCAGTTCATACCCTTTGGATGTGATAAATGACTTCCTTATTGCTGATTTTGCTTCCTTTGTAATCAATCGCTGAAAAAGTATTTTAATATTGAAATAAGGATGAAAAAAGTAGAGCAGGACTAGTAATATACAATAATGATGAAAATACCAATAATAGTTCTTGATTCTTCTCCTTTGACTGAAAATGAAACTTACCTTTTATAAACACCTCATCATCACATGAGATGTAGGCTTTTGATATCAAAAGGTCACTATTGGTAAGAAGTTGGACAACTTCCATGAGAAACCCAGGTTTGTTAACCTGCAAAGTTATTCAAATTATTTTTTTTTTGTGAATCAGGAAAGGGATTCACTGAAGTCGATAATTGAAGCATGCACGTACATATATCAGTGAATAACATAATTGTGAATCCAAATAACGCGGGGACAAATTAAGTAAGCTAATTGAACCCCCAAATTAATCAGCTGAATAAGACAGTTTATATTAAAATTTTTATGAGATTATTTCTCA
Source organism: Chamaecrista fasciculata (assembly GCA_003254925.1). Lineage (NCBI taxonomy): Eukaryota > Viridiplantae > Streptophyta > Magnoliopsida > Fabales > Fabaceae > Chamaecrista > Chamaecrista fasciculata. Next base: position 10,030 of record QANZ01041617.1, read on the forward strand.
AGTGGAATGTAGTGGGACATTCTCAAGTGGAATGTAGTGGGACATTAGTGAAAATGAATTAAGCCCAAACCAAACTGAAAATGAATTAATGATTAATAGAATAAGATAGGAGAGAGGAGGCATATTAGATTGATGTATTTCTTGAACTAATATATTGTATTATTTTCAAATTGGTAAGTGTGTAATTACACTATTTTTGCTTTGTTTAAATCTATAAACTAAATGTGTTATTATTAAAGTAGACGAGTTTGTGAAGGAACAATGATAAAAGTTGAAGAAGCTAGGTCTGCATCCTTTGAGAACTATAACAGTGTAGAGAATGAAGTTTATAAATTTGGATGTAATATAGTTACCGATGACGAAGAGAAAAACAAGTTTTCTCAAAAATTAAAATATACATTCAGTCTTAAAAGATTAAAATAATATATTACTTAATTTATAGAAAAATTAATAAATATATTATTTTGATCTTTTAAAAATTAAATTATATATTTTAATTTTTTAAAAATTGAGTTTTTTTTTGTCAAATTAAAAATTGAATTATGGTAAAAAATAATGAAACTCACCGGCAGTCTCAATTGTAGTTCCCTGCGGAGTTCAGCCTACAAAGGTAACATACCAATATATTTTAGTTTTGGGCTTTGGGTTTGCAAGGTACAAAAGTTTCTTCAATTCATGCGAGTTCATCAATTTGTAGAAAGTATAAACAAACAAACTCTAGAATATTCAATTTCTAAAATCAAAGCTAACCAAATCAAGCAAATTTCTCCCATTGGAATTATGAGATTAGCTACATAAACCCTAACAACGAATATGAGATGAGAGCTTACAGATTTTGATGAGTTGCTTTCAGGCATCCTCTCCTTGGCCTTTGCTTCTTCTGACATTCGTTCGGTGGTAAAATCAGATATCCTCTTCTCTGATCGCTCTAAGATTGAGAAAGCAAAGGGTTTAGAATTGAGAATTGAGATTGAAATCAATGTCAAGGACAAAGCCGTGGTCTGAAATTGTTAGAGTAATGTCAAACACGGCATCGTAATTAGTCAATTGCTTAGCCTGAACAGATGTATTTTTGAATTTTGATACCCTAGCGATTATAATAGTGCTTTGCTGACGAACTAACTCCATGGTTTGGTTACCGTCGGACAGTAGGATTTGTCTCGTTGATTTTGTCTTCCTAAATTGTATTTTAATTTCATAATAGTTGACTTCACACCATACTTGATCGATTTGGACAGAGTCTGTGTTTTGAACTCAGAAAGACGAAGAAGGAGCCATTCTTTGCAGAGCAAGGGGACATCTTCGCCATGGGAGGTTTCGAAGATGAATCTGTAAGTTAAATCGTTCATGTTTCTCATATTTTCTGGTTGTTCCAATCAAAGATTTGTGATGATCCTTGTCAAAATATAGAATCTGCAACTTTTTAATTGCTCTAGTTTGCAAATCACTTGTGTTAACTGGTTATGGTGATTGTTGAAAAATTGGAAATCATGAATCGCAATCTCAAAATTGTGAGTGTAAAACCTCGAAAAATCATTGTATATGTGATTCGCGATTTCAAACTTGTGAAAATTTCAGGATTCACCGAAGAAGGTAGCAGAATTTGAACAGTTCTCCTTTACCACAATATCTAAACCACCATTAGAAACAACTAGTAACACCACCACAAAGGAAATCATGAAAAGTGTTTCACCGTTTTTGGTGATCTTCACGTTTATTTTGTACTTGCTCTTAACAACATTCAGTCATCCACTTGACTCTACAAAACAGTACCCTTATTCCCTGAAGCTTAGCTTAATGGCCATGGTCGTCTTCATAGCCTTTACCTCCTCTGTTGCTGTTATGATATGTGTTGGTGCACGCTTCACTCGGATTCAGATCATGACATTGCTGGTTTCAATCATGACACAATTAATTCGCTCCTCTAGTTCCATTGTCTACGTACCCATCATCGCCATACTTTTCTCAGGCTGGTATGCTTCTGCAAAATCTAGACACCAAGAAATTGTCCAATCAATGTAGCTATATATGGAGCACTGATACTTCTAAAATGGAGCTGTAATGTAATGTAATGTATTCTCTGCCTCTCCTTTGTCAGAGAATCCATGATTTAATTCTCAAAACATAACTTCATACATTTGAGTTGTTCCTATTGCGGTTGTTTGTGCTATGTTTTTTTTTTCTTTGTTAAAGTGCAAATTTGGTCCCATATCTTTTGCTCAGTTCCCAATTTGGTCCTATATATTTTTTGTTGCACATTTGGTCCCATATCTTTGGGTTAGTTCCCAAATTTGGTTTCATATCTTTTTTTGTTGCAGATTTGGTCTCATATCTTTGGGTCAATTGCAAAATTGGTACTATATCTTTGGGTCAAGTGTACAAGTGATCACATATTTTTACAAAAGGATCAACTAACGATTGATCCATTTGCAAAGATATAGGACTAATTTTGCAACCTAACCAAAAGTGCAATAAAACATGATATAGGACTAAATTGGGAACTGAGCAAAAGATATGGGATCAAATTTACACTTTCACCTGTTTTTTTGGTTAAAATCTTTAGGAGCTGTAGAGAAGAACTGCAGTTTTATCAAACCTTCAATAGACTGGTTACTAGAAATTGAACCACAACAAAAATTTGTTTACCTTATTGTATGGTTTGTATCTGTATTTGTATCAGTGCTTCTTAGTTTTAGTCATGCTTAATCACTAGGTACGGGTTCAAGAGATTGGAATAAATTTTATATTTACGTTTGACATTTATTAGTTTCTGTTGTAATTACATATAATGACAATTGATATACCTCCTTATTTTTGTAGATACATATTGAGTTTTTCTTTTCCCTTGTTCCTTATTGGTGGTGAATTTATAGCCCACAACTTAACAGTAAGTCTGTGTGAAATATGAAACCCACTAGTGCTAAATCGTCCAACTGACCATTCACAGTCAAAATGCATTTCTTTGTTTGGCACAGCCTTTTGATGGTTTGTGAAAACTACAAAGCTGGATTAGTGTAAATCTAACCTTAAGTTCACAGTAGGGAGGCAGTCTCCGGTGGATTGAGGTCGTCGGATCCTGCAAGCAAGAATGCACAGGGGGTTCCCTGCGATTCTCCTCCGATGCTTAAGTTAGAGAGAGAATAATGGAGAGTTCAGTTTTTTAGAGTGAGAGTCGTTACCTTAGAAAAGGCTCCCCTTTTTCCTTTTATCCCTCTTCCCTTTTGTCCCATGCTCGTACGAGGTCTCCCTGAGACGTTAGGGGTGTTCTCGGGATGTGTGAGGAAAAAGGGGTTGGTGTAGCTTTCTGCTTTTCGATGTGACAGCTATCACTGCCAGGGTACAGTGGGATGTCCAACCTTCCTTCCTGGTTGTCAGTGATAGCCGAGTGCTTTTCATTGTTTGGTCTGCGCGCAGGGGGCATTTCGGTCCTTTTGCGTGTCCTTCTTGTCCTGTCACGTGCTTTCAGGGATCTTCGCATTTAATGTCAATATCTTGACATTAAATGCTTGAGTGGGAGGGAACCTGCTTGGGTTGCCTCCTCGCCGGGTATCCCTTGTGTTCTTGATATTTATTCCGAGGAGCAATTCCAAGGAGTGTATATCACTAGTCCCTCCGAAAGGTCCGAGGGGGTGTCCGCGCCGTCGGCTTCCGGGGGGTGATTCCGAGGAACAACTCCGAGGAGTGTATATCAGTTTGCAATTTGATCGGTACAGAAAAAAGAAAAAAACAGAATTGAACATTAAAAGTCACTTTTGCACTGCAATATATATTCACATGTTTCAAATGATTTAATGAAATGCACATAAGATGTACTTCAAAATTGTAGTGCTTGGTTACTCGTGCTTGCTTTGCAACTGTCAGCTCTGGGATGAACAACAGAGAACAAAACATAAAAGATATAACCTTCAAGAAGTGTACTTGTGGGCAAAGATAGACAGAGCCCATTTTATGGGAGAGAATGAAGTAGCTAATGCAATTTAAGTAAAAGCTTGATTTTATTTTATTTCTTTTGGGGGATGAAGAGAAAAGATGAAATGAAGGACGTTTTAGGTTTTATAGTGGATATGACTTAATAGAGTTGGGATAATTTGGTGATTGAAAAAGATGTGTTGCAGACAGACATCGATGGCGCTTCAGAAATAAATCCCTGTTGGATGAAACCAAGTTTAATCAATCATATTATGAGGGTGTTCGAATGAAACTGTCTTTCTTGTTCAAATTGGTCCTAGTTAGTTAAATTATAACCAGTGATAAGTACAATCTCTAATGATATTAAGCTGATGTCATCTTTCAAGTTCTTTCCGGTGTGTGGCAACAAGTAGGTTCTCTGAATTTGGCTACCTCTGAACTTCGGATCCCATAACTTTAGTTCGGGTCTTAATTTGGTCCATAATTTTTTTTTATTGCACTTTTGGTTTCATAATCATATCTTCCGCTCAGGTCTCAATTCGGTCCCACATTGCACTTTCGGTCTCATATCTTTGAGTCAAATTGTAGAATTGGTCTCATATCTTTTGGTCAAGTTGTATAATTGATTTCATATCTTTGCTAAAAGTTTCACATTGTGGAACTAACGGTGAAACTTTTTGTAAAGATATGGGACTAGATGTGCATAAAAAAAAGATATGGACCAATTTTGCACTTGACCAAAAGATATGAGACCAAAAGTGAATTAAAAAAAGATAAAGAACCAAATTGACCTAAGCAAAAGATACGAGACAAAAAGTGCATTTTGGCCAAGGTATAATGAAACTTTAAGTAGCTCAAAATACAAATAGTCTCCTTCAACTATGTCCTAATTGCAAATTGTCTCCTTTAAAAGATTATGAAAATTTAGTGGGTTATTTGTTAAATTTTAAAGTTCAAAAAATTATTTACAACTGGCTAGGGATGGCAACAGATAGGGTATCTGGTGGTTTTGCCACTATCCGTATCCGTTTATCCTATCCAATATCCGTACCCTACTCGTATCCGATAAATTAATATCCGTATCCGCACCCTATCCGATATCTGATATCCGACGGATACCCAAATATCCGAAAAAATATGGATATAGGATAGGATATCCTATTTTATAAATTGGATATATCGGGTACCCGATATCCATTATCCGCCAACTAATATAATTAAATAAAATTATTATTTATTTACATTTTAAATTTATTTTTTAAAATAAAAAAAATAAATATAAAATAACTAAAATATGATTATATAAAAAATATATATGAATATAATTAATTAAATTTAAATATTTATATATAAAATATTAAATTAAAAGTAAAATATAAAAATTAAATAAGTAATAGGGTATCGGATATCGGATACCCTAAATATCCGTTCATTTCGGACGGATATAGAGTATCCGAGGGCAATATCCGTATCCGTCCAATATCCGAAAAAAAATTTAATTTTCACTATCCGTATCCATATCCGATATCCGACGGATATCAGATATTTTTTCGGACGGATACGGATGGATATCTTAAGGATCCTAAAAAATTTCCATCCCTACAACTGGCCGATAGTTGAAAGAGTGGATTTGTTAATTTTTGATAATTGTGATGGCTATTTGCAATTAAGCTATAGTTGAAGGGGACTATTTGTTATGTACTTGTATGTAACTTGATTATGATTGAAAGGGGCTATTTGTAGTTTGTCCTTTTAATAATATAAGAAGGGGATATAGTATATAGGTCAAAGTGCAAATTTGGTCTCATATTTTTTGTTGAGTTCCCAATTTGGTCATATATATATTTTTGTTGCACTATTGGTCCCATATCTATGCAAAATGTTCCAATTTGGTCCCATGTATTTTGGTTAAGTTGCAGAATTGGTCTTATATCTTTGCAAAAGGATCAACCATTAGTTGATTCTCTTGCAAAGACATGTGACCACTTTTCCACCTGGTCCAAAGATATAAGACCAATCCTACTATTGACCCAAAGATATGAGATCAAACTGGTAACAAAAAAAAGATATGGGATCAAATTGGAAACTGATATAAAGATATAGGACTAAAAGTAAAATAAAAAAAATATGGGACCAAATTGGAAACTCAGCAAAATATATAAGACCAAATTTAAATTTTGACCTAGTATATATTATGATATTTGGAACGAGAGTCTATATTCAATAAAAAATAACAAACAAGTACGTTGGATTTTAAAAGAAAGACAAAAATACTTTTGGTACCCCTAAAGTATGAGATCAATTTCAGTTATACCCTCAAAATTTTTTGGGTTGATTAAACCTTCAATATTTTCTTTTTTGTGTCAATTATACCCCTATTTGATGTGCAATTGACTTAAATGTAAAACATTGGGGGTATAATTGACTTAAATGTGAAACATTAGGAGTACAATTGACCAAAAAAAATCTTTGAAGGATACAATATAAACTAACCTCATACTTTGGGAGTACTAAGAATATTTTGTCTCAAACTTGTTACTCAATAAACTTTTTTTCCTTTGGCCAAAGCTTGTTAGTCAATAATTCAATATCAAGTTGATAGAATATTAGGATTGAAAATGAAGTTCAAAGCATGAACATTAACACGTAAAATTTTTAAAATTATATGATCCTACACGGTGTATATTTATATATAGAAATAATTAAAAGTTTACAAATTTTGATGAAAATTTTGAAAATTACAATATCAAGTCATAATATGTGTCATATGTGTCATTATTTTTAATTGTTTATCATGTTATAGTAAAAAAAAAAATTTTATATTCTGAAACTTATAAATATGTATCGGAGTGTCATCCTCTTAATGAAGTGGCTATGATTCATATAGTTGGCACAATATATATATGGTCCAGTAGACATGTATATAAGCTGACTGAATCACTAATTACCATATCCAAACTGAAACTAAAATTTATTCCCAATTTGTAATTATAAAATTAAATTACTTAATCATCATAAATACCACTCAAATGATTAATTAGTACTAGTTTATTTAAATTTTAATAAATTTTTTTAGATATTCGACCATTTCGAATCGAATATAATATTGTTCATATATAAGGGAGGAAAGAGCACATTGGAGAAAGGAGAAGTTATGTTACAGATAATAACAACTTCGAAACTACTCAGTTTAGGTTCAGAGACTTCAATTAATTCAAAATATTACATTAGACTTCACATATGTATACCACAATTCTGAACACATGCAATGCAAGACATTGAAAACAGATCCTGTCAAAATGAAAATTATTGTACTTCACCACACCTCAGTCTTGTGCACTTGAAAGAATCTATTCTCGAAGTTCCTGTGCATAAATAAAAGCCCAAAAAGTCATTTAGGTCCTCAAACTATAAGGAAATTTTCATTTTGCTCTTAAAAATATTTTTTGTTCTATTTTAATCCTCAAACTTTCACATTTGTTCTGTTTTAGTCTTTAAAATATGATTTCATTTGGTTTATGCCGTTATTTATAACTTAGACATTTGAGATAAACTATTTATTTCTCATATTTGTCATAATAAAGAGTTGGCAAAGAGATAGAATAATTTTCACTCTTCGAGAGAAAAACCAATCGTAAATTTATCTCCAATTTGTGACTAAGAACGAAGATTTTTCTTTCTCTTTGTTAACTCACTTATTATGATTTATGATACATATGTGAGAGAAATGATTTATCTTATATATATCCAGGTTATAAATAACGATAGAAATCAAATAAAGTTTCATTTTGAAGACCAAAATAAAACAAATGTGAAAGTTTAAAGATCAAAACGAAATAAAAAAAATCATTTAACCAAAATGATCGAAACTTACCCTATAGTTTGAAGACCAAAATAAAATTTTAACCTCTTACTTAGAACTTAGAAGACCACACGAATGACTCGACAGAAGTTGAAGATGGTGAAAACAAGGACAGCTATTCCCACAAGAGTTGAGCTTGCTCTCCAAGGATCTCGGAAATACACCAACCTCAATGCAGCCATAGTATGATTCCAAACATTCTGATAATGTTCATTTAAAGCCTCTATGGTGTCTTCATAACATGACGAGTTCGTAACTACATGTTTACAGAGACCATTCACCAAAGTCGCGACTTCTTTGTCGCTCCCAAGTTCATGGACAATAACTTCCTTCTCAACCAACAATTCAACATCATCTTTTGTGTGGATGAGAGAGTCAATCAAAGAGACATAGTTGCATATGTAAGGCATATCTGCATAGTGACATTGCTCGAAGGCGATCAGGTTTCTTAGAACACACTCTGTTGTGTTGTCTACTTTTAATTGTGGGATTCTGAAACGGGCTTTGAAGTGTGTTGATTTTGGGATGCAACCCAAGCATAAAAACCAGCTCAAACATGAGTGTTTCTCGAACTTTATGTCAAGTAAGTGTCTCTTTGTTACTTTCTCAAAGCTCACTCCTGCTTCTTGTAGCTTTGTTGCAGTTCTTAGAACATTGTTGCTAGATGAGTCTTTCATTGTCAAGTCCTTGCATAAGTAGAAGTACCTGCAAACATCAACTCACTCATTGCAAGAGTGTTAGATATACTTAATTATATCTGTAAAAACTTTATTTTATTGGTCCCTAATGTTTTTGTTGCTCGATTTCGGTCCTTGATATTTCTCAACAATTCTGTTTTGGCCTTTAATTACTAAATCTGGTTATATCTCTTTCGTTTGAAATCTGAATGTGACAAAATCAGGATTACGCTTGACGATTTCTTTCTCCATCCAATAAGGATCGTTGCAAATGGTGTCAAATTGGGGCAAGAGACCGAGCCTGTAAATGAGCCGCTCGTTTCATAAAGTTGGTCATATTTTACTCGTTTCACATTCAAATGTAACGAAATCAGAACTATGAGTTAAATCTCTATCTAGTTGGGGCCATCAGTAAAGGAGGTTAAATATACTCCAAAAGTTGATATTGTTGTTTTAACTAAACCCACTTTCAGAGTACAATTTGACCTCGTTTGTTAACGACTCCAATTGGACACAAAAAAAAAAAAACACGTCAAGAGTAACTTGGAGCTCCAATTTTGTTGCATCTAGACATGAAACAAGAGAGATATGGCTAACTTCTTGAAACAAGTGGCCCCCTTTTGAGCTTGATTATATTTCAAGTCCAATTTGACTTTGTTTGTCGACGATCCCAAGCTCCCAACTAGTGAGCAGAGAAAGAACTCATAAAGAGTAATTATATTCATAGCTTCGATTTCGTCATACTCGAACTTGAAAAACGAGAGAGATATGACGATTATATTTAGTAGTTAGGGACAAATCAAAGAATCAATTAAAATATATTAGGGACCAAAATGGAATTGTTTGAAAAATATTAAAAAACCAAAATGAAACAAAAATAATATTGTGGACCAAAATGAAATTTTAACCTACTTATGTATATATACACATATTTATCTCAGCAGTATGTATATCAGTATATATTGTCAGAAGTTTTATAGGCAAGTTGTTATCTATTATAAGAGTGTTATATCCAATTATTTATTAAGATAATTATAGTGTAGGATCAAGTACTCGATCAACTTAATTTACTCCATGATGACTGGGTAGGCTAAGATTTGTTTATGAATGCTAAGTCTCTTCTTTTCACCTCACTCTACAAGACTCTCATTATCTTATTTGATTGGCTTCCTAATGTAAGTGTTAGAGAGGGAAGACTTGGCACACACATGAAAATATTAAATAAACGGGTCCTAAACTCTTAAACTTATGAAGTATAAATTTTGGTAAGTGTATGAAGTATAGAAAGATATAGAGAGAAGTAAAGAGAAAACAATATAGACCCCACAAACTTAATTAGCTTGATTATATATTTAGTCTGCAAAGTTATCCCTCTCTATTTCTTCTTATGCATTGAGATCACTAAATTTATAATTTGTTGGTTTTATGACCAATTTATGTCTATATAAGAATCGTTTGGGTTTGGGCTCATTGAAAAGTTCACTATGAATATTTATGAAGTCTCACATCATATAGATAAATAATTTGATTTTCTTCTTCTATAAATAAGGGTTTTCATTCTCTTCTTTAGATGACACTCGAGTAGCGAACTCAATTTTTTAGAGAACCTTCAATAGTTTATGTTTTCTCTCTTCTTCTCTTTCATTTAAAATTTTCTTTTTGTAATCTGTTATAGATAATAATTTTATCTCCAATAGATATAAACTCTCAATCTAGCTAGTTTGGACAGAGTTACTGATAAAGTGTAAAGTGTAAAGAATGTTACTTTTTCTCATTTCAGAATTTACTTTCTCATTATATGATAAATTTAGATTTGTTCAAAACCCTATAAACTTAATATAAGAACTTTTTTTTCTCATATATATAGCCAAAATCTATCCGGTAAAGTTTAAGGATTTTTGAAGTGTGTATAAAATGTAGAGAGAGAGAGATATAAAATTAAAAGAAAAAAAAGGTTGAGAAAACCTACTGTTTGCTCTCCGAATGTAAATTGAGTTAATTAATCAGTCTCTGAATCATCAAAACATATTACTTAGTCTTTGAATTATTGCAAGTGTCAACGATTTGGTCATTGAATCAAATTCTGGGACCAAATAATAAAAATTTAGTACAAATTCAAATATAAAAAGGTACAAAAATTGTCCAAATTTAGGATCCAAAATTAAAAGTATTAATTTAGTACGAATTCAGGGGCCAAAAAGTATAAAATTAGTTAAAATTCAGGGACTAAATCGTCACTAGAGACCAAATAGTTGATAATTGAAATATTTCATGGACCAAATCGTGTAATTCTATTATTCAGGGACTAATTAATTGACTCGGTGTAAATTCAAGGACCAAATAGTAGATTTTCTCAAAAAAACTTTTAACTGCAAAAAGATAATAGGTCAAAGTGCAAATTTGGTCTCATACCTTTTGTTGAGTTCTCAATTTGGTTCTAAATATTTTTTTGTTGCATTTTTTGTCTAGACCAAATTTGTACTTTAACCAAGAAAATAAAGCATATGTATGTGGTCCACACCTGCATTCCCTACTCTTTCCTCTCTCAAACTCTACAATACACTTCACAAATGCATACTTGACTTGAACCTAAAAACTTTAATGTATATAAAAGATCGAATTGAAGGTCATAATAATAATAGATAGCAATAAAAATGTACCTTATCAAATCAGTGAAATGTATTGGTTGGTTGTCCATCTGAAACCTACTTGAAGTCTTCTTGGATGAGCCACAAATTGAGTCCTTATTACAGCAATCTTTCAAGAGATTAGGTTGCTCAGTTTGATCATAAAAAGAGAACCTTTCATCAGGATCATAACAAGCGAAGTAGTCATGAGCAAGATCAAGAAATTTCACATGAATACCATCGACAATAGTCTTATTATACAAATCATCCAATATGTACATTGGAATCTGGTTTTCCAGCAACAGCAAATCCCTCTGAATACCCTTCATCAGCCAAGTTTGGGTTAATATCCAATCATTCTTAATGTCTTGGGGTCCTCTCGCCTGTTGAATAGTTTGTAATACAAGGATGAAAAGATGTTATATTAGAGTTTAGACAAAATAAAGAGTACTTCATTCTATATATTATAGAATCTAAATTATACAATCAAATAAATAATATCTATATGGCTAAAGTGCAAATTTAGTTTTTTTTTCTTTTGGTCAGATTGTAAATTAGGTCATTGTCTTTTCTTTCGATAGATTTCGTCTCATAATTTTGTAAAAGGTTTCACTGTTAGTTGTCTTATTCTAACTTTCGTCAATCTTTCGTTAAGTGTAATGTGGACTAACTTGGAAGAGAGATGAAGTTACCGTGGGAGGCCAAAATCAGAAAACAAATATATATATATATATATATATGACCAAAATTGCAACTCACCCCAAAGATAAAGGATTAAAATTTCAATTTAGTATTAAGCTCGACACTTTAGCATGATACATCAGTGTTAATGGTGGAAAAAAGACAGAAATAAAGGTGAGACTAATGGTAAAATTTTTTACAAAAATGCAAGACCAATAATACAAAAGAAAAAAGGCTGATTTATGAATTGATCAAAAAATAAAAGATCAAGATTTAACTTTCGGCTAATATATATTACTAGAATCTAAATTATAACAAACAAACATAATGAAGTGTTGTTCAAATTAAATGATGAAGTGACGGTTTAAACAAACAAACATATTCTTGTTAGGAGTGACTATTTAAGTAGGCACATTTGTTGTACCCTATAAAGGTTACGTCATTAAACTTCTTATAATACAATCATAATCTCTTAAAAGAAAGTGATCGACTCATGCCTCAAAACCCACACTATCATTTTCATCCTTTTGTTTTTTCTAACACACAAAACACATACCTCCTTCTCCTTCATTGAGCCATTTTGTTGCATTGATCTCTTCATTTCGTCCAATTCACTGATCCTCAGAAACAGCTCCATGATGAAGACAGAGTCCAGAAGCAGCATATCCACGAACCGTTCTTTTGATATGTTCCGGAACTCGCCGGCGTAGGAATTGCGTATGGCTGTTTCTTGTGTTGCAAGAAACTGCTTGTAGCCCTCAATGGCGTCGCGGTTGTCTACTCGGTCCCAGAAAAATTGAAAGTACATTAGTTTTTGCTCTTGCATTGGCTTTAGTTCTTTATTGTCAAGGTGAAGTGGTCCTATTGAGATCAATCGAGGAGTGTAAGCTTTTGGATTAAAGTTGCGAAGATTGCAGGGGACTTTGTAGATGTTGCACTCAGATCTCTTTACTTGTTTCACTTCCTTTATGTCAATAACACTCTCCACCATTTGGTATTCAACTTTTGATGATGAAGTCCAAGAGTTTGTATGATCAAACGCCATTGAAACCCAAGCTTTAACTTGCTTTGATTGATGGAGAAGCTGAGCAAAATGAAGAGAGAAAAGTCACTGAAGAAATTAATTTATACTAGTTAATTAAAATATGAGTAAACTGGCAATTTAGTACCTAAAAGATTATCGAGTTGAGAATATAGTCTCTGAACGAATAAAATGGATTAAATAGTATATCGTTTTAATCCTTTAGAGACTAAAAGTATACTATTTTAATCTTTTAGGGGCTAAATATATATTTTAATCTTTTAGGGATCAAGTTTTTAGTTCAGCGATTTTTTAGAGACCAAATTATTAGTTTATTCTTAAAGATATTGTTGTTAGACTATTAGTATAGGCTATTAAATAATTCAAAAACAACAATAACTTTAACATTAAAGAATATTTAATTGTGATAATGGCTCTTAGAATTAAAAAACATATAATTCAACCACTAATATTTATTAATTATTTAATCTCTGGTCAGTCAAATGTAGAACAAAAAGTCCATAAAAAAAATAGAACAAGAAGGAAACAGATGTATGTAATTAAGATACTATAACTAGTCGTAACTTGTAATTAAGTAAAAAAAATGAAGTTATATCATATATTTTAAAAATTTAATTATTAAAATAAGAAAAAATTTGAATTTAATTTTTTAAGATAAAGTTATTCTTGGTATCCCTAAAGCATAAAGCTAGTTTTAGTTGTGTTCCCAAAGAATTTTAGATCAATTATACCCTTAATTTTTTTCTTTTTTGTGTCAACTATATTCTCAATTTAGAAGTATAATTGACTTAAATATAAAATATTGGGGTATAATTGACTAAAATATAAAATATTTGAAGTATAATGAACCTAATTTTTTTTTGAAAATACGATCAAAATTAATCTTATACTTTGAAAGTACCAAAAATATTTTTTTTTCTTTAAGTCAGATCATATATATTCTTTATACTAAAACATAAAACACTAAATAGAAGTAGTCGAGACATGTTCATGAGTCATGACAAAAACAAGCGTCCACTTTAGTAAACTAAAAGGGAAAATACTAAGAAGTATGGACACTGACACAGACACGGACACAGCGACACGCTAAACTCTCAAAATTACGCGACACGACACGGCATATATTTATATATAAATAATTAAATATTCATAATTTTTATTGAAAAATTTAAAAATTACAAGTTTTATTCATAATATATGTCATATGTATTATTATTTTCTCTTATATGTCATGTTAAAGTTACAAAAAATTGATTTATATTCTAAAATTTATGAATATGTGTCGTGTCGGTGTCGTACGGGTGTCGGACACTNTTGGTATCTTTAAAGTATGTGGTCATTTTCAGTTGTATCTCTAAAGATTTTTTTTTTTTAATCAATTGTACTTCAAAGTATAAAGTTATTTTCAGTTATACTCCCAAAACTTTTTTAAGTCAATTATACCCTAATATTTTATATTTGAGTTAATTGTATTCCGAAATAACCCCCAAATTGGGGGTAAAGTTGACACAAAAAAAGTTTGAGGGTACAATTGATACAAAAAGAAAAAGATTAAGGGTATAATTGATCTCAAGAAAACTTTGGAGGTATAACTGATAAAAAAAATGTACAGAATATAATTGAAAATGACTGCATACTTTAGAAGTATGAAGAGTACTTTTACCAATTTAAAATACTAAACTATATGTATTTTAATATTTTAAAAATCAAATTATCAACTCCAACCATTTTTCAAGAACTAAATAGTTACTCTACTCTTCATCAGAAATAAAAAAATAGTTACTTTACTCTTTTTTTATTTTACCCTGGAACTCTTGCTTGTGATCATCAGATCATATCATACATAACACAAAGATTCCAAAATAAGTCATAATTATGAAATTATAAACCATTTTAAAAGCCTTATCGTCGCACAACAACCAAAGATTGTTTAATAAATAGCTTAAAATATTGTCTTCCACAATAACCATCAAAATCACTGAAGAAACTTGAAAAATACAGAGCACAGAGATAGCGTATATCATGCAAGAGGAAAAAATAGAAAACTGTAAGAAGTAAAAACGAGTATATATGAGCAGCAAACCTGAAATTAATGGTCTTTTTAAGCAGAAAATGAGCTCCAATGTTGAGAGTAGTAGTAAGCACTAAGCACTGTGAGTTCGTGGAGTGTGAATCTCTGTATTTATATTTATGATGTTGGCGAGATAAAGAAGACGACACCATGTGACAGCTTATAAACTTTTTATGTCAAAACTTTAAATTGATCCTAAGTATATTGGATAGGTTTCAAATTGGTATTAAATGTTTCATTTATTTCAAATTACTCCTACATATTATCATAATTTTCAAATTACTCTCAAATTTACTTATGGGACCCGATTTGATCTTATTTACTAATGGTTTTAATTGAACAGAAATTTTTTTTTAAAAAAAATTAACACATAGTTTTGAATTTGTTATATTTAGACTTGAAACGGAAAATATATGATAAACTTAGATTATTTTATTGGGAATCAAGTGACTCACTTTTGGGACTCAATTTGATCTCATTTGTTGATAGTCCCAAGTGAATGGAGAAAATGCTTATCATAAGCAACACGTAACTTTGAATTTGTCGCATTTGAACTTGAAATAAGAGATATATAACAATTTATTTCATTAATTTGTGACAGAGTTGAGAAATTATAAAAATATAAAGGATTAATTTGAAATAAATAAAATATTTAAAACCAATTTAAAATTCACCTTATAATTTAGGACCAATTTGAAGTTTCGACCAACTTTTTAAATAGATGAGTTTATAGATAATTATTTACGACATGAAATGAAAGTGACCCATCATGTCCCACATTAATAATAGCGATGTTATTTTCCAGGTCGTGCCTGCGAGATCGACTTGCAGAAACAGAGAATCATTTATTTATATCTGTACAAGTATTAATATTATCTATGCTTTTTATACCTTGTATGTAACCTAACAATGTACTGAGGTAGGCACAGAATTTATATCTTATACCAGAAAATTAATTTACGATAGTAATAGTCACAAATGTGAACGATGAATATGGACGAATCATTCATCATTAAATATTTACCAAAGTGCACTGTTTTGCTAGACAAAACGGTGCATTCAGACTTGTTAAACACCACATGTCAATAAAGATTAATCGGGTGGGTAAGAAAATAGTTCATAATTTATAAAGTCAGGAGTTCTATTTTTTTCTGTCGATGTGTGAGGACTTTGTTGAAGATCTATAAATATTTCTATAAGTATTCATAGAATTTGAAAATATGTCACGACTTGAGTAAACTTTCGAGATTCAACTGATCACTTAAATTTTCATTTATAACATAATGGGAAAAGTAGGGATGACAATTTTTTAAGATAAGTAAGATACTTGTTCATATCCGTTCGAAAAATTTATTCAGTATCTATCAAATACCAGGTAACAGGTAAAGCATGATTAGTGAAAATCAAATATATTTTAAATATCAGATGGATAAAGATATTGTTGCTTTGGATATTTTAATCCGTCCGAAATGAACGGATAATTAAGATATCTGATATTCTATAATTTATTTAATATTTTATATTTCATATTCAATTTAATATTTTATATATAATTACTTAAATTTAATTAATTATATTTATATATACTTTTTATATAACCAATTTTTAGATATTATATATATATTTTAAAATAAATTTAAAATTTAAATCAATAATAATTTTATTTATTTATTTTCATTAGTAGTATTAGATATTATGTACTTTATATATCTGGTTTATAAAATATGATATTCTATCTTATATTAATATTTTTTTAAAACAAATTGAGTACGAATATCGAATATTAGATAAAATATAAATACATATATTAATTTATTAAATACAAATAAGATATAAATATTAGATAAAATAAATAAGGATAAAATTACCTACTAGCCTACTCGTTGCCTAGGAAGCATGGACACTTCATTTTGAGGGCGTGTCGCCGTGTCAGACACGTGTCAGTGTCCGACACCCGTACGACACCGACACGACACATATTCACAAATTTTAGAATATAAATCAAATTTTTATAACTTTAACATGACAGACAAAATAAAATAATAGTAGATATGACATATTATGAATAAAAATTGTAATTTTAAATTTTTCATTAAAAATTATGAATATTTAATTATTTTTATATATAAATATTTGCCGTGTCGTGTCATGTAATTTTGAAAGTTTGACGTGTCGCTGTGTCCGTGTCCATGTCGTGTCCGTGTCAGTGTCCATGCTTCATAGCTCGTTGCCGACTTGCCGTCTCTTAAAAAAGGGAGTAAATAGTGCTATCTAGCTGAAGTGGCTAAAGCATGAAGAATCTCATTCCTTCAGCACATCAACAAACAGTGTAAGTCCACGTTGTATCTGTGCCACTGTTTTGCACTCCTTTAAAAGTTTAAAGGCTTTTCCACTTTACAAGCTTTATCTCGGTTTTTTTTATTTACATAATAAAAAAAAATTTTGATCACCAAAAAAAGAATTATTCTCCATATGAGTGCCACGTGGCACCCATTTATTTTCAAATTTTTTAAAAAATTAAAGCAATTGCAGGCTGATACATCACTATTTGGGCGTACGCCTAAACGGCCCTCGATCCGGGCCTCTTCTCCCCTCCACGCCTTGTAAGGCGCCCCCGAGCCAATCGGGCGCCCTCTACGCAGGTAGGGGCGGCCATGATCCATCCAGGGTCTTGGCGCACGCCCCCAAAATAACACGTAGTCATCCACGACTACCCCGCTCCGCAATCCACGCTGCGGAAGATCGTGGGCTACTGACTTGTTCACCTCCACGATCTCCAGTTGCATGGCGCCCGCCATGCGTAGTTACGCGCAATCACCCACGATTGCCTTGCTCCGCAAATCTCGGTCTCCACCATCTCCGCTGGTGGAGATCGTGTCTAGTTACGTGGTCCGCCCCGCGCGCTGGCCACCTCTCTCCTCCCTGCTCTATAAATAGAGCTCACCTCAGCAGTTCAAGGTTAGCTACTTTTTACACTCCAGAATTCTCTTACTCTCATATCACTCTCTTACTAACTTGAGCGTCGGAGTTCTCTTCGCAGGGCCCCCCTGTGAAGCTCTTGCAGGTTCTTGTTCAACTCTTGGCTCTTGCAGCCCACAACCGGTGAACTAGGTAAGTGCTACCCATTTTCTAGTTTATCATTGGCGCCGTCTGTGGGGAGTCTCCTCCTCACCTGCTGAACTTTGCGGGCTCTCACGCTCTTCCTCTATTGCTTTTTTCTTTACAAAAAGCTAACTCACCAACGTTTACCTTGTTGAACTAGGTGATCTCCACTTTGCTATGGCCCATAACGACTCCCCTCGCGATCCCCTTTTGGATGACCCCTCTGATTCCCAGGAGCACGCCCCTGGCTCTCAGGAGGACCAAGAACAGGAGGAACATCGGGAAGAGGGAGCACCTTCTCGAGTAGCACCACCTACGACCGAGATGGGCGCCACGGGCCAAACTTTCCAGGCTATGGACATCATGTCCATCTTTCGTGGCATGATGAAGGAGCAGACGGAATCTCTTCGTCGCGAATTCCAGAGCCTCTCTGTTCACAGCACGCCTCAGGGGTCGAATCCCGGTCGCCGTAACACAACGGCTGGTTCGGCCCAGGAAAACGCGACAGCTGCTGGTTTTGAGGACGAGCCGGGTACCTTCATTCCCCAAAAGGGACCGTTCGCCGTGTCCATCCAGCGCGACATCGTACCACAGGGCTTCAAGATGCCCGTCAAGATGGTGCCCTACGAGCCAACTGTAGACCCAAACCTGCATTTAAAGGCGTTCCACGCAAACATCCAGCTGGCATCTCTCACGGAAGGAAAGAAGTGCAAGCTCTTTCCCACCACACTTGGTTCAGAAGGATTCCACTGGTACGCCCGCCTACCAGACTACTCAATCCACAACTTTGATGAACTGGAGGCCGCCTTTCTCAAGCGCTTCGCCACCAGTATTGTTTACAAAAAACCATCAACGGTCATGGCGGACCTCATTCAAGGCTCCAGCGAGAGCCTCAGGGACTTCCTCAAGCGTTTCTCCGAGCGCTGCCACGAAGTGGAGGACCTGGAAGACAGCGTGGCCATCCACGCCTTCAAGCAGGGCCTACGCCCAGGGAACGTTTCCAACGAGTTGGCGCTCGCCAACCCAAAGACCCTGGATGCGCTGCTGAAGCAAGTCCGCGATTTCATTCTCAAGGAGAACAACCAGGTCGCCTCCAAGAGCCGCTTCAGTAAACTGAAGGACATGCAGAACAGCTAGACAAGCACCCGGACCCAGACCGCCAATGGGAACGGTAGCGGAAAGTGGAAGAGGCACGATCGCCCTTCCAGCTCATCACCAGGAACCCAGCGCACGCTCTTCACGGGCAAATTCCCGACCTACCACATCCTCACCGTCTCTAGGTCGGAGATTTTGCACGCCTGCGGATCCCTCGACTTTTTCCCGGTAGCTAGACCCCTCCCGGTCAAGACCGGCCGCCCGAGAGACACGAGCAAGCACTGCCGGTACCATAACGGCTATGGCCACACGACAGACGAGTGCATCTCCTTGAAAGATGCAATCGAGCAGCTGATCCGCGACGGCCACCTGGCCGAATATAAACAGAAGCAACGGCTAGAGTCTGATGGGGACGCCTCCCACCAGAAGAACAGGAAAGTCACCGAGAGCGGGAGCAGCGGCTCAAAGCACTCTGAGACGCCCGCCCGGAACGTAATAAACACTATCTTCGGTGGGATACACAGGCATAAAACTCCCCATAACCGCAAGAGCATCATGCGGTCCATCATGTGTATGCACTACACGAGCATCAAACGCTCCCACGAAGACATCCACGCGCCTATCACCTTCACCCACGATGAGCTGAAGCCCGTCGAATACGACGAGCCCATGGTCATCACGGCGCGCATAGGTGAGATTGACGTACGGCGCATACTGGTGGATCAAGGGTCCTCCTCGGACATCCTCTACTTCCACGCCTTCGAGCACCTGGGCATCCCCTTGAGCACCCTCAAGCCTTTCAATGAGCCGCTGATCGGCTTTGCCGGCACCAGGACGCCTGCCGAAGGGGTTCTCGAGACCAAGCTCACCCTCGAGGGTGATGGCGACCCGCCCAGAATGGCAGCAACCTATGCCAGTTTCATCGTTGTAGCCGCGCCATCTGCCTACAACGCAATTCTTGGGCGCTCCAGCCTCAACGCCTTTAGAGCAGTAATCTCCACTGCTCACCTACTCATGAAATTCCCTACTCGCTGGGGAACTGCGAGTATTCGGGGAGATCAACTTGAGGGTCGCCGCTGCTATGCCACAAGCCTGGCTCGCGTAATGATCGATCCCGGGTACCAGACCCGCCAGTTCATGGAAGGGCCGCCAGACTCCCCTCCCCCGGAGCCCGCCGGGGAGGACACAGACATGGGCACGTCAGAAATCACGGACCTCCGCGATGAGGTATCCCACACCAGTGGCTGACGCTCCTTGGTTTAGCAGCTAACTCTAATGGTGGACTAGCCGCCCGGCCTTCAGATTAGTTGTTTTCTATTTTTCATGTCTGTTATGTTTCAGTTCTCCCTTCCTCCAAAATGCTTAAGGCCCCCCTTTTGTCATTTCAATGTATGCTCCGACCTACACGTGGCGGACGTCCTTTTTTATATTAATGATCATTTATTCAATGAAATCATTTTCCATTACTAAATCTCTTTACTTATACGCATCTTGTCTCACATCTTAGGTCGAGGGCGCACGCCCCAAACCTTCAGACACGCTCGTCCAAATTCACTTCCCCGGACACCCGGAGCGAACAGTGAGCATCTCTGCGGATCTACCCGCCCAAGAACAAGCCAGGCTATCTGACTTCCTACTCGCCAACGGCGACATTTTCGCGTGGTCCGCGTCGGACATGCCCGGCGTCGACCCCCAGCTGGTCATGCATTCCTTGGATGTTGACGACCGCCCTGGAGTTTTTCAAAAGAAACGAGTCCTGGGGCTAGAGCGACAGCTCGCCGCCAAAGATGAAGTAAACAAACTACTGGCGGCCGGGTTCATTCGGGAAACCAAGTACCCTACCTGGCTGTCCAACGTCGTTCTGGTCCCCAAGCACAACGGCAAGTGGCGGATGTGCGTGGATTTCACGGACCTCAACAAGGCGACCGCCAAGGACCTTCATCCACTCCCCAGCATCGACAAGTTGGTGGACAACACCTGCGGGTACGCCACCTTGAGCTTCCTCGATGCCTTCTCGGGTTACAACCAGATCAGGATGAATCCTAAGGACGTCGACAAGACGGCCTTCATCACTGAACATGGCATCTACTGTTACAACGTCATGCCCTTCGGCTTGAAGAACGCAGGCGCCACGTACCAACGTATGATGGACAGATTCTTCTAGGACAACATCGGCAAGAACATCGAGGTCTACGTTGACGACATGGTTGTCAAAACGAAGGCTGGTGGCGACCACCTGGATGACCTACAGGAGATCTTCCAGATTCTCCGCCATTACTGATTGCGCCTCAACCTCGCCAAGTGCGCTTTCGGGGTCGCCGGAGGCAGGTTCCTGGGCTTCATGATCTCCCAGCGTGGGATAGAGGCCAACCCGGACCAGTGTCAGGCCATCATCGACATGACGTCCCCAAAAACGCTAAAAGAGGTACAACGCCTCAACGGGCGCATAGCGACGCTCCACCGCTTTCTGGCAAGATCGGGCGACCGGTGCTTACCCTTCTTTAAGACCCTTAAGGGAGAAAAGAACTTCACCTGGACAGCCGAATGCGAAGAGGCGTTCCAGCAACTGAAGGCGTACTTGAGCAGGCCGCCTATCCTCACCACTCCCACGCCCGGCAAGCCTATCTACGTATACCTGGCCGCAACCGATGTGGCAGTTAGCTCCGTCTTGATCATCGAGTAAAAAGACGAACAGCAACCCATCTACTTTTCCAGCAAAGTCCTCACGGGTGCCGAGACACGATATCACTTACTTGAAAAGCTGGTGTACGCCCTACTCGTTTCCACGAGAAAGCTGCGACCCTACTATCAACAGTACGTGATCATTGTCCGCACCGACCGCCCCATGAGGCAAATCATTCATCAGCCCGACATCGCGGGCCGCCTGGTCAATTGGTCAATCGAGCTCTCCGAATTCGGCCTGACATTTGAACCACGACGCGCCATCAAAGGCCAAGCTCTGGCCGACTTCGTCGCTGAGATGACGCCCGCCAATCCAACCCCCATCGTGTGGAACCTCTACATTGATGGGGCCTCATCCGCCAAACTCCGCGGCGCAGGTGTGATCGTCGAATCCCCCGACGGTTACAGTATCGAGCAGGCCAACGACATACACTTCCCGGTCACAAATAATCAGGCCGAGTACAAAGCACTCATCGCTGCCCTCGAGCTCGCCGTGGGCATGGGCGCCCAGGACATCCACGTCTATAGTGACTCACAGCTGGTGGTCGGTCACATGAAAGGAGACTTCGAGGCCAAGGAGCCCACTATCCTCAAGTACGTGGAAAAGGCCAAGTACATCCTCCGCCATCACATCCGGGCTGCCCAATTCTCGCACATCCTGCGTTCTAAGAACACCAGAGCGGATGCTTTAGCCAAACTGGCCTCTAAGCCAAACGCCCGAGGCCGTTCCTCCATCATTCGCACCACTTTAGAACGCCCATCTATCGAGGGTCCCATGGTCCTAGCTATCTCAACAACGACTGATTGGCGAACGCCCATCATGTCCTACATCCGGGATGGCACCCTCCCGGCAGACAGGAACGAAGCCCGAAAGGTTGTTCGCCGGGCCGCCCACTACTTCCTCTGGGGGAACGACCTTTACCGACAAGGTCACTCCATGCCCTGCCTCAGATGCGTGGGACCAAATGACGTGCGCCTCATCCTCGAGGAGCTCCACGAAGGGCTCTGCGGTTCACACCAGGCGGCGTCCACACTGAAACGCAAAGTACTCATTTCGGGATACTATTGGCCCACGATCATTCGGGACGCCACAGCACTGGTGAAAACCTGCCAAAAGTGCCAAGAGCACGCTAATCGCATCCACATTCCTGGAGAGGACATGCGCCCAATGGAATCCCCTTGGCCCTTTGACGTTTGGGGGATCGACATCCTCGGGCCATTCCCGACCGCCACGGGCCAGCGCCGGTTCCTTATCGTCGCGATCGACCTTTTCACAAAATGGATTGAGGCTGAACCGGTCAAGTCGATCAGCTCTGCCCAGATGAAAACTTTCGTCTTGCAGAACATACTGTCACGGTTTGGCGTCCCCCAGCGAATCATCAGCGACAACGGCCGCCAATTCATCAGCGAGTCCTTCCGCGATTTCTGCGCCAGTATGACATCTCCCTCGGCAACACTTCAGTCGAGCACCCCTCGACCAACGGGCAAACCGAGCTCGCCAACCGCATCATCCTGAACGGGTTGAAGCGCAGACTCGACAACGCCAAAGGCCGCTGGGCGGACGAGCTTCCAACTGTCCTATGGTCTTACCGTATTACGCCCCGAGTCTACGAGGGAGGCACTTTACACCCTTACCTACGGGTCGCCCGCCATGATCCCAGCCGAGACCGCCTTTCTCTCCGACAGAGTCTTGTACTACAATGAGGAGGCAAACCGAGGCTGTCGGGCAATCGCCTTAGACGAACTTGAGGAGTTGCGCGAAATCGCCAGCATCGCCAAGCCGCCTACAAAGAGCGCATGGCGAAGTACTTCAACAAAAGGGTCAAACATCGATCCTTTGACATTGGCGACCTCGTTCTTCGCGACGTGGCCAACGATCGCTTGAACCGGTCGCACGGCAAGCTACATCCCAACTGGGAAGGTCCATACCGTGTCATCAGAGTTATCCCTGGTGGCGCGTACATGCTTTCTACATTAGACGGCCACCGCTTACCAAACCCATGGAATGTCGCGAGCCTCAGAAAGTATCTCGACCGCACGGTCAACAACATCACGCTTTGAGAAATTTATGTACTCTTGCATTTATGTCACCTCTTGTACACTTTTACATTGTGCTATTACTCATTTCATGTAACGATCGCCAGTATATTACATTAATATAGCTACGGCATTCTTTTCCACTTACTCGATTCATTTAAATTCACGTTTGTTTCAATTACGCTAACTTAGGCACAACCTAATCCACAACGACTTGCTATACGTAACTTACGCTCCAATGAAGAGCTCGAAGGCCGGAGGGACGCCTCCATACGCTTTCTTTCTGGCGCTCCGCGCGCCCATGAGCCGAGAAGTTGCTCATACGCCATGCTGGTCCATTACCTCTTGGCTGGCTAGCCCAACAGTCCGATCGCCAACTCAGTTGGGCGGACACACACCCACATACATACACTTGCGCAAATATCAAACACATCCAACAGATAAAGCATAGCAACAGTTATATTTATCGCGACAATTAAAATTGGCCTTACGGCCCGCATTAATTCTGGCCAAACGGCCATTAAATCCATCAACTTCAAAAGGGCATACACGCCCTATACAAATTAAAAACAGGGCACACACGCCCAATACAAGTTCAAAATGGGGAACACTCCCCAGAAATTACAAATCATTGGCAGAGGATGACCTAGTCATCCAAGATCACCGCGGCGTCCGCGCCCGGAACGTGCTCGCCGCTGCCCTCACCACCCCCGCTATCCGGGACTATCATCGTCTGCTCGGCGTCCGCCTCATTCCCTGCAGTGCTCTGGACGTCTGCCGGCGGCACATAACCATCATCCCCCGGTCTGAGCGATGACCCCCCCTCCGCCACCTCCAGCTCATGGATGGTCCAGTCCTCCGGCAGGTCGGGCATTGGCTCGCCAGGCTCATCATCACCCGCGCGCATCCGGATCTCTTCCCCGCCACGGCCGTCGGGAAGCACCTCAAAGGTGTAGTCGATTCCTGCATCATTGAGCCCCGGGTTCAAAAGGTTCAGCTGTTTGCGGCAGTTCTCAAACCCCCGAGAGGTGGCATTGACATAAAACCAATACCACTGCCTGCGCTCGTCCCGGCGCGCGCGCTCAATCCGCTGAGCCTCTCCCGCCTGATAGGCCTCCAACTCTGCCCTCGCGGCCGCCGCCTCACCCCGCTGCGCTGCTGCCTCCCGGACGGCCTCTGCGGCCTCTTGGTCTGCCTTCTTCCTCCTCTCCCTCTCCCTCTTATTCTCTTCCTCCAGCTTCTTCACTTGAGCCCGCCCGGCCTGAGCCTCCCCAAGCGCCTTGTCCCTGGCAGCTTCCAGTGCTTTCAGCTGCTCGACCCCACCGCCCGCTCTCCCCTCCTCTCTCAGGCGGGCTACCTCCTTTGCCAGGTTGTGCGACAATGTCTGCGCGCGTGACACGCCACGGACGCTATCATGCTGTGTACTGCCGCATAGTCTGCTGGCGGGCGCTTATAGGCATCAGCCACCAGGGCATCATGCCACTCGTAGGTACCGTTGGAGTAGAGGGACTGAATGAAGGCTATCCCGGAGAACCGCCCCTTGCTTGGCTGCGACGGCAAGTAGGGAAACTCAGCCTCCCCGTTCTCGTTCACCCTCCGGGCGGCCGGCATATCCATCCGCGGGTTGCTCGGCCCATCGCCATCAGGATGGCTCACCTTGATGAAGCGGTCGAGCTCTTCATCATCCCAGTGGATAAACACCCCGGGATCTACCTGACCGCCGACACGCGCCCTTTTTGCTGGCGGCTCCTCCCTATCGGCTGCCCCCGCCAGGCCCTTCCCCTTCCCGTCGGGCCTCCTCCCTCGTTCAGACGGACCACCCGCCTGTCTCATTCCACCAATTGCTAACAGTGGTGGCCCAGCTCTCCTTCTCGACGGGCTCGCCGACGCCTGTCCCGCGCCTCCAGAAGCTACTGGAGCACGGGACGAAGGCCCTGACGCTCTTGGCCTCCCACCAGGCGCAACTGGCAGCGCCCGCATCCCAGCCGATGCCCTACCCTGAGCACGCCCCTGCTCTCCACCCCTCCCCGCCCGGCCTGCCGCGGCCGAGCTCCCGGCGCCCTGGATCTCCGACCTTCTATGCGCCTCAGTCATCGCTACAAAACCCAGACGTGAATTTATGATTGACATATCAGTCATAATTCGCAGGTTGACCTGCGATTTGCATTAATTGGTACCAATTTTTTTTAAAAAAAAATTGAAAATAAATGGGTGCCACGTGGCACTCATATGGGCAATAATTTTTTTTGGGTGATAAAATTTTTTTTTTTGTATTATGTAAATAAAAAAACCGCTTTATGTCACTAAAGTTGAATAAAAGGGATAATATTAATTTCTATGTATGTTCTTTTTTCTTTAATTAATCTTTTCATACATATTTTGTTAGATAGTTAATTTTAGTTTTTATTTAGGAAACTTTTATTATTGAACTCTAAAGACTCTTGTTATTGTCTAACTTATTAATCATAAATTAAAACTTAAGATAAATTCTTTGAGTTAATTCCGGTGGAATGATACCATGGACTTATGCAGTATTATTATTTGACCAAAGTCCTATTTTGGTTCCTCAGTTATGCTTCATGTTCCAAATTGATCCCTCAGTTATTTTTCATTCCATATTGGTCCCTCAGTTTTCCAAAACTTGACACAGTGGGTCCCTCAAACGTTTTCCATCCATTTTTCTATTAAAGAAAAGGGAAAATAAACTTTCAACCCCCAAAAGTTTTATTTTTTTACATTAAAATCATTTTCTTTTTATAATAGGATCAAAACGTAAGAACAAAAAACAAATTAAGCTAATAATTGAATTTAAACAAAATATAACTTCTTCCTCTCTATTATCTCTCTCTCTCTCCGCCGAAACGCCATGACCAATTACCGACCTCTCTCCTCCATTTTCGCCGCTCCCTTCGACGACACCGAAGATCAATCCCCTCAACCCCAAGTCCTCCAATCGAAAGCCCCTCGTCGCCACCATTTCTCTCTTCACCATTCTCTTCCTCACTCTCATCATCGGCACCAAAACCCCAATTTGTCCCTTCCACGGCCAACGCCACCGCTTCCGCCATCAAATGTGTTTGCAACTTCATGCGCTTCCCGCCCTCGTGCTTCTCCAACATCTCCTCCCTAAATGATCTACCCCAAACTTAATGATCCCGAAGCGATTCTCAAGCTATCTCTCCAGATCTCCCTCTGCGAACTCTCGAAGCTCTCTTCCTCACTCAGAACTCTCGCTTCGCCCTTGAACGACCCTGCTCTTGCTGATTGTAAGGATCAGATCGCTGTCGGCGATGGAAGCAGTTCTCGGAGGCGGCGGTGACAAGGCGTTGATAATGTGACTTCATAGAGGGAGAGAAAAAAAGTGTAAAACAAACTAAAACCCCCAGTTATTTCTTCTTTCTTACATTTTGCTTCTATTACAGAGAAAAAAGGTCCTTAATGCAAAAATTTAAACTTTTAAGAGTTAAAAATCAATTTTATCTTTTTTTTAACGGAAAAATGGATAAAAACGTTTAAGGGACCAACTGTGCCAAATTTTAGAAAACTGAGGGGGCAATATGGAACGAAAAATAACTTAGGGACCAATTTGGAATATGGAGCATAATTGAAGAACCAAAATAGGACTTTGGCCTTATTATTTTTATAGTGTACATTTTTTCTGAGAAAATTCATATTATAAATTTAAAACATGATTAATATTTCTTTTAAAGAAAATTTATAGTAATTTTTCATTTTTTTTCATATCCATTGCTATTCCATGCTTTTAGGGATGATCATAGATAGGGTATGAATAAAAATATTATGATCTTCAGATCCTAGCTAGCTCAAACATGAGCAAGTATTAAAATTTAAAATCAATCCTCATTCTCAGACTCGTTAGTTAGTCTAATCCCCATACTTAGACTACAAGCAAGAGAAATTTCCATTTAAAATATTTTTTATTAATATAAAAATCGTTTTCTTCTATAATTAGTAAAAAACAAAAAAATCATAATAAAAACATATTATTAGAATACTTCAATATGTAGGAAATATTTAATATTTTATCTTCATAATTTAATATTTTCATAACACATTAAGTTTTAAAATATTATATTTTTATATATATAAATAAATATTTATTATTATGGATAAAGTCTGAGTAATGTACTATTATACCCGAGTTTAGAGCCATTAAGGTTGGGTCTGAAACTCATAGAACAAAATTTCAAGGCTTAAGTGCACTTTTGGTCCCAATACTATGACTAAGGTTTCAATTTGGTCCCATAACTATTTTTGTTGCAGATTTGGTCCCAAACCTTCGCAAAAAGTTTCACCGTTAGTCCCCTGGTCACTTCCGTCCAATTTTCGCCGTTAATTGTGACGTGGCAGTGTGACTGGGATGCTGACGTGGCAAAATCAAATGAGATGGACTAAATTAGGATCAATATGTAACATTTCATAACTTCTCTGGACTGAACGCATAATTAGGACCAAAATATAATTAGCCTTCTTCTTCTTCCACCTGCGTCTTTTAAGATCTCGATTCTCTTCCTTCTCTCCGGTACCTTCTCTCTCAGATCCCCACCTCCTCTCTCCCTCTCCGGTGGTGCAATTCCCTCCTCCGTCTCCCATCTCCGATCATCCTCTCCCTCCGATCCCTTTGGTTAGTCCTATCCTATCGATTTTATTCTATTTACTTATATTTTCCTCTTTCTCTATACTGCTTTGCTTTCGATTCAGATTTCACAGATTTCTATTATATCCCCCCTCTCCCAACTGCACCTTCTCGATCGATCTCCGATCTCTCGTTTCGATCTTACACCCACCTTTTTTTTGGTGTGATTTTGCAGGAACAAGATGGGAGAGCGGCGCCGGCTCAGATGAAGGATAGTGATTCCGGGTAAGCATCACACCAAACTAGTGATTCCACCTCCGTATTAAAATTCCAGCACTACTATATCTTCCATCTCTTCTTTCTTCTTTCCTAGAAATTCTGGTGGTAGTTTTTTTTAAAAAAAAAAAGAATGAAAATGAAACATGGAGACCCATAACTTGATTTTACCCGTCCTCCAGAACTGAACGCAGAATGAAATTGTGACGTGGCAGTCTGATTGGAATGCTGATTCGTGCCGAGTCGTGCCGAGTCCGTTCCGACTCCGACGACCTCAAGGATCGGAGTGACGAGAGCAGAGGATTCGTACATAGAGACACCCTCGCGTCCTCTCGCGTTCTCGTGATGTTTCGCAGCGAAATCACGGCGTCGTTCATTCAACGTTGGCGTCGTTCGAACTTCGACAGTGAAGAACTAAAGATCTCGACTTCCATGTTCCACAAGTTTTTTTGGTTCATTCAAGCTCATTCTCTCTCTCTCTCTAGGATTTTCTTAACAGATTTATGCGCCTATAATTTCCACTCTGAAATTTGTATTTTTTTCCTGATTTGTTCAATTTCCTAAAGTAGTGAAGGACTAAAATGATGAAACGGAAAATAGAAAGACTAAAAATAGAAACTATACAACTGAGTTGTTATGAGTTGCTATAATCTGAAGTTTTTTTTTT
This sequence comes from Chamaecrista fasciculata, assembly GCA_003254925.1. Classification (NCBI taxonomy): domain Eukaryota; kingdom Viridiplantae; phylum Streptophyta; class Magnoliopsida; order Fabales; family Fabaceae; genus Chamaecrista; species Chamaecrista fasciculata. Next base: position 39,355 of record QANZ01041617.1, read on the forward strand.
TCTAATTTGTTCGATTTATTAAAGTAGTGAAGGACTAAAATGATGAAACAGAAAATAGAAAGACTAAAAATAGAAACTATATAACTGAGTTGCTATAATCTGAATTTTTGTTCTGGGATAAAATTATGCGTTCAGTCCAGAGAAGTTATGAAATGTTACATATTGATCCTAACTTACTCCATCTCATTTGATTTTGCCACGTCAGCATCCCAGTCAGACTGCCACGTTACAATTAACGGCGGAAATTGGACGGAAGTGACCAGGGGACTAACGGTGAAACTTTTTGCGAAGGTTTGGGACCAAATCTGCAACAAAAATAGTTATGGGACCAAATTGAAACCTTAGTCATAGTATTGGGACCAAAAGTGCACTTAAGCCAAATTTCAAAATTCTCATTGAATCTGTGTATTATGATCATCCTTATTCACTTCCCTACTGTCCTGTATTATTAAAGTAAATCCCAATCCTTCGCTTGATCTAATGGATGTTAAGTGCCGCATGCATGTGACATGTTTTCATACTTGGGCTGCGTTTGGATCCCTCTTTACAGTGCCTTTATCCTCCTTTATCTCCCAGTACTCCTTTAATACCAGATCTACAGTTACAAATGTTGTTTGTGTTACCTTTATCTCCCCCTCCTTTATTTTCCTCCTTTATCATTCCTTTATCTCTCCTTTATCTTCTAAAATTACTAACATATCTCTACTCAACTACCTATAATTACCTATTATATATTTTAAAATAATAAAATATGAATAAGGGCAATATTGTTATTTGACCTACTGCCCTACTTTTTCCCAACCATCGCTTGAACTTGTTCGTTCGTCGGTTCGTGTGGCTTCAATTCTTCTTCATTCTTCATCATGCCGGTGAGTCCCCCGTCGTCCGTCATCCGTCGTTACGTGCTTCCGTCGTCTCCGGTGATCATCTGATCGGTGAGTTGCTTGATTCCCCAAATTTCTGAAGCCCTAGATTCTATTTCTTCATCCCCAAATTCTGTTTCACCGCTGATTTGTCTATTTCTTCGTCCGTCGTCCGTCGTCACGTGCTTCCTTCTGCATTCGCTGACGCTTTCTTTCGCACCATTATCACTCACCTAATCTGATTTAAACTAATTGTCAGGTTTCAAGAGCTTAGGCAGGAAGTTTCAAATTTTAACCTGATGAAGAGGAAAAAAATGAAAGTTTAGTACCAGAAAGTGAGTCAAAACGTCAGAAATTCAAGAAGCCGCCATGAACAGGTATCATGAAAATCTCAAGTGTATGGTTATGCCCACAACAAATTTTGATATCAGACCACCATGATTTTGACACACCAAGATGAAATTGAGAGGCATAAAGTAGAATTATAAGCTATACATGACCAAGCTGTGGGGGAAGACAGAAAAATCCCCCCTTTTTGTTTTCCTTGAGCAAATGATTTTTACTACTGAAGATTCGAGTTTTACACAGAAATGGGCCCCAAACAACACCAATGAGAATGAACTATGGATTTCTTCTTAGGAGCATCACTTGGGCAATTTGAACATTGGAAAGAAGAAGAAGATGATGATGTAGTCAAATTTGAAGCTTCAACATCTAATACCTTCACACTAGGCACAATCAGTGTTTACAACTTTACATAAACTAGAGAAACAAAGAGGAGAGGAGAAAACACATACCTCTACGGCGAGTTACCCGCACCGGCCACAAGTCGCAGATCGAGGGATGTCGTGCGATTCAACTCTTCTCCGACTCCGGCCAACAACACGGCGAACAACAGGCGCGATTCGTGATTCGACCCAAGAGACGAGAAGCCACGGGTTCGGTGCAAAGGTCACACAAATGGTGCGGCTAGGGTATGGTGTGTTGGAAAATCACAGAGGGAGCGCAGCGGAAGAAATAAAAATTTTAAACTAAAACTCGAATAAAACTAAAAGCTAACTCTGTGATTCCTTCCAGGATCCACTAACTATGTTTATACTAAGTAAGAAAAGATGTTTACCTAGTTTTGATCGGTGACTTATCGTGTTCGCGAATTTGAGAAGTCCACTGAGTGTCCTTCCTCTACCGGTGATCCACACGAGCAGTTTGGCAGATGCCTAGGTGCTAGCCTCCTTCACTTCTTCCCAAGTGAATATAGGAACTATATCTATGATTCTTGAATAATCAAGAAGTGTTCTTGATTATCAAGATTGATTGGGCTAGGCGAATTTTCACTCTC